>JAKSZP010005380.1:0-184402 GCA_022478985.1 Massospora cicadina | reverse complement strand
TGTCTCCTTGACTTCTTGGTAAGTAACAGAACTGTCTGAAAGGTAACAAACAACTTGATCAGCACTCCCAACATCCAAGGTGGAGATTAACAGTTTCGCCCTGCACCAGTCTGAGGCACCTTCAGTTGAAAACTCAAATCGTCAAAAGAATCCATGAATATTGCCTTTGCAATCAAAGGGTGGCAGCTGAGCACAGAAGACTTCCTGGAGCAGCTCATCTTGTCTTTTGAGCATGGTGTCCAATGCAAGTTTCAACTCCTCATATGCAACAGTCCTATTGTGTCATGCAGATTTCTTTTCAAAGCAACCTAGGTGAGACATAGCAGGCGACTTGAGTTTTATTAATTTAATACTGATCAATGGGCCCCCTGTAGTGAGCACCACTGTTGTAATTTGGCGGAATCCTGGGGATATGCTGTAAGAGGTTTGCACAGAGTTTAGCCCACTGAGCAATAGGACCAACAATATGACAATTGTGGCCCTTTGTAACAACAGAATAAATGTTAAAATAATAACTATGGGGCACTTGCTCCCACTACAATACTTTATTTTTATTATAATAAGCTCCTCAGATCCTCTCTATCTTTCTCTCTTTTTCCCTATTAACCAACAAAACCTCTTAATCGCCCATCCCGCTCATATACAGCAGCTTTGGATGATACCACACTCGTTGCTTGGGATATTTGGTTGCACTGATTCTCCTCATTTCAGCTAGTTATTCTTTAATTCCCTATTGCCTAAATTGTAGGCGATTTAATTTTTAATTTATTGCGGGGAAGGCCGACCATGGGACGGACACTTCCGAATATGACTCAGATGAGACAAAACTTAGTACCAGGGGAGGCACCCCAAAGACGCGATGCTATCTCTTGTTTCCAGCGGGAACGCCACTTATGGGGAGGGGGAGGGAACGTGTGAAGGGGCCGTAGCCACTACTGAGCACGTGTGGAGGAAGGGGTCTGACTTGATGAACCAGACTGGGAACCAGGAGGAGACCAGCTGTTGGCGACGCGGTGGGAGATATCCAAACATCCACGCTTGAAAGTGGTCCACCAGATGAGACCAGAATCTGTGGACAGCTTCAGGGAGGGTGGGGATGGAGCCAGCGATGGCATCCAAGACAATCGTGTGGATAGTCCACATGGCGATTGCAACCACCAGAGCACATAGGGAAGGTGGGAGGGGGAGGCCATTGATGAAGCAAACATATCTCTTGACAGACTGAAGGGATGCGTTTGATCCTGGCCTAGCAGACGTTGGACTTCGCGCCATATCATTTTAGAGGTAGGACACTTCTCCAGGCGGTGGAACAGCGTTCCATACTGGCCACACATGACACAGGATGAGTGTAAAGCGTTAGAGCGCTCATCTGTATGATACACTACCTCAGGCAGCGCCACACATGGGAGCGGACTTGAGGCTGCAACAGAGGATGGTGTGCGTATTTCCAGATAGTCTTTTGGGTCTTAGTGGAATAAGGGATGTCCATCATGTCCAGGTAGTCCACCCTGGATAAGACTTGGGTCGAATGGGGATCACGCCATCATGGATGAGTAGCCCCTGTACCTCTTGTGTGAACTGAGGAGATGGGCGGCCTCTTTGGGTTGTATGTCCACTAATACAAATTCTCCACTCTGCGCTTCGCATGGAGAGTAGGATTCGTTTGTAGTGGGTTTTAGTCCCGTGAGGACCTGTGGCCGATGTGTGTGATGCGAGGTATTTCATCAGGGAGTGTGGGTTTGATGGATTGTTGAGGCCCAAGGCTCGGGGAAGTTGGAGCGGGCTGCGCGGGACCAGTGTTGGGATGGGAGTGTAGGAGCGGTGACAGCCGCGATCCAGGTGCCCAAGATCTTGGCAGCATGGGCTTTGAAGTCAAGCAAGCCCATGCCACCATGATGATGAGGGAAAAACATGATCTCTAGCCGTACTGGTGGAGGGCGGCATGACCAAAGCCAACCTTGTAGCAAAGCATACAGGGATTTGAAGAAGCTTGGGGAGAAGGGGATGGCGTGGGCTCCGAACCAGACTTTGGATAGGAGCATAGAGTTGGCAAGAACAACCCTGCCAGTGAGGGTAGTAGGGTGGGCTCTGAGAGAGGCGATTCGCTTTGTCACGTTGTCCAGTATATGGCACTCCATTACTGCTGACGCGTATCCACCTGCCTCCATCCACACGCCCAGATGGTGTACCAGTCCTATGGTAGGACGTGGCACAAAGGGGAGCACCAGTGGAGCGGTGTGTGTTGAGTTAGTAAGGCGTGGACGTGGGCGAGCAGATGGGCCGGGTTGGGAACTACTTGCTGGGGCCCAGCAGTTCTGAAACCGACCAAGGAGGATAATTTCAGTTTTGGAGGCGTTCAGTGCCGCGTTGCTTACCCAGGAATATTCCTGGATGAGGGCTTCAAGCGCGCGTGCATCTTTATTATTAGACACCCCCACCACGCAATCATCTGCAAATGCCATCATCTTGACTGGGGTTTGGCCTGGCACATGGACCCCAGTGAGTTGGGCATTCACATTTCGCAGTAGTGGGTCAAGGCTGAAGTTGTATAAGAGTGGGCTGAGGGGGTCCCCTTGTCGCAGGCCCCTTTGAGGATGGACTACTTCCGTTAGGAAACCTGGGCCATGCACTGCCATTTGTTGCAGATTCCGTGAGCAGCATCACCCAGTTTATGAAGCGGGGGGTAGGCGGAATTGATGGAGGCGAAGGCCCTTAGGTATTCCCAGTTTACTCTATCATAGGCCTTTTGTTGGTCCAAGAATACAAGTGCCCCAGAGGCTGTGGACTGACATACATTAGCCACAGAGTGCACGTTATCCCAAATTGACCTTCTGGGGATGAAACCAAATTGTTCTGGGGAGATGGTGGCAGATGCTACAGTCCCTAAACGGTTAGCCATGATTTTGGTTAAAATTTTGGTGTCTGTGTTTGTTAGAGAAATGGGGCGCCAGTTGGCTAAGTCAAGCCTATCCCCTTTCTTGAAGAGTGTGACAGTAAAGGCCTCATGTCCTCCTGGTAGGAGGCACATTTCCAACAGGCTTTGGTTGAGTGAGGCTAGCAGCAGTGGGGATATATATTTAAAATATTTTTGTAGAACTCATATGGAATGCCATCTGGGCCTGAGCATTTTCAGTTTGGCGCACCGCGAATGGCTGTCCATAATTCGTTCAGAGTAATTAAATTCATTATT
The DNA here is from genome assembly GCA_022478985.1 of Massospora cicadina. Lineage (NCBI taxonomy): Eukaryota > Fungi > Entomophthoromycota > Entomophthoromycetes > Entomophthorales > Entomophthoraceae > Massospora > Massospora cicadina. The sequence goes on along the minus strand of JAKSZP010005380.1, from coordinate 181,212 downwards.
TCTGGGTATCAGAAAATGGTGCAGATATGAGCTCAGTCAAGAAAATCTGCCATTTCAGCCGGCTGAATTGGTTCAGCTCAGTATAACTTGGAGTAATATCTTTGGGTTTTTGATTGCCACTTCGGCCAGTGTGTCCACAATGGAATTATCTGATCTTCGCACCTGTGTGCAGGCCACACTCTGGCGTTGTACAAATTTTTTTTAAAGAAGTATGCGGTGCACTTGTCACCTTTAGTGATGCGTGTGGCCCTGTATTAGACACAAACCCGATTTTTGTGTTGCCTTTCGAGTGCGTTGAGGTGGGCGGCTGCCTCCACCCACTTCTGGCCCCATGCAGGGCTATATCCTGTGGCTGGAATGTTGGACTCCAAGTGGGCCAATTCTGCCAGTGTGCGTGAGATAACCGCCGATGTGGCTCATGAGCGCCTGGAGGAGAGATGGTGATAGTGGCGGATGGTGTCTTCTTTGAAAGTTTCCCATGTGGAAATGGGGTCCATGCAAAATGATGCAACAAACGATTTTGCCAAAGTTGCCTCTTCCACCCACATGGAAAATCTTGGTGACGCGAGCTCAGGGGGGGCGGATTTTGCACCAATGTGGGGCCTTTGCAATTGTGATGGGTAAGTGGTATATTATCAAGACCAGTCAGTGGTCAGAGAATTCTATTTTTGTTGTTTTGAAGTGGGAGATGTGGGGTTGGAATTTCGCCAGCGTTAGAATAAGGTCGATGCAGGTCATGGACCTTAATTGGCCGTTGTGGATGTGGGGACATGTCATGTTTTTGAGTAGTGGGGCATGTCGTGGCAGTGCATCCATTAACCCAAGGGTGGCTTTTAGAACGCGTAGTTCTACGTGACCCTGTGGGGCATGGGGTGATGGCAGCCACCAGTCCGTTGGTGAGGTTAGCCAACAGTTCATGTCGCCAACTAGGAAAGAATCGGGGGGTAGTGGGAGGGATTTGACCGACAAGAAAAATTCCTGATGCTTGTGTGCACCGTTTGGGGTGTAAATGTTGACTATTGTGTGCACAACGTCAGCCCACGAGAAGGTGACAATGAGCACTCAGCCATTTAGGAATGTTTCTGAGGATGTGAATTTGAAAAAATTGTTTTTCCAAATTAGCACCCCACAGTGCTTTGACTAAAAGGATAAAGATGGTAGGAGCATTGTTTTCCAAGCTTCCTCAGAACCTCATGGACAGTGGGACTCCTGGATGGCCAGGATATCCACAGGTAAATTGTTTTGTAAAAAACTCAGTTTCCTAGCCCAGGATGGGGAGGCCTTGAGTCCAGCGATATTCAGCATCCCTAGAGTGAAGGTTTCTCCCATTGCACCTTAGGTGTGAGGGGGTGGGCCCCCAGGCCCACCAGCCTCTTCCAGGTCCCCAAAGGCTTTCACAGCAGCGCGGGTGTTAGCAGCAACACTATCAGGGTTTTTGTTAATTTTTGCGGAAAGAGTCACGTTGGCTTTGGCCTTCACTTTTTGTTTTCCTGACATCGGACAAATTTTTTGTGGTGCGGATAAGTTTGGTGCACCGTCAAGTGGGGAAATTTTTTTTTCCAGTTGGGATAGGTCCCAAGTCAGTTTTGACCAGAGCTTGGGTGCAGCAATTGGGTGAGATCGAATCTCCCATCAGATCCTTGGATTGAGTGGCCCACTCGGCATGGGCCTCCCAATCTGATTGGGTGATGGATTCCTGAGTTGCTTCCGCTGCGAAGGTCTACATGTCCTCCTGGCGTTGTGAGTGTGGGATGGTGGTGGTGGTCTTGGCCGCTTCCTTGGCCACGGCCCTATGGGCCTGCTTGGCCTTCTTCTGCTCCTGTGGGGAGATGGGCTTTACCAATAGGTAGCAGCCTTGTGCTCCCCACGGGAAAGCCTCCTTGGTGCTTACGGTTGGTTCATAGTGCGCCTCTCCGCTGGCCATGGCCACCGAGGGGTGCTCTTGGAATGTGATGCCCTCCTTGATGGGGCATGCATGCGCCTTGTGGCCAAACGCATCACGGTGGGTGCAAATGGGGGGCGCGCTGTCCACGGTTACCCGGAATGGGTGGGTGGTATGCCCTGTGATGTCAATAAAGGTGGAGTGCGGGATCTGGGTTAGGTCCTTTGCAATCTCCTCAGTTGGGGTCAGAACTGCGATTGCTTTGCCGGTGCACAGGTGTGGCATCAGCGTAAAACGTTGCATTTTAAAAGATTGTATTTCGCCATATATGGCGAGACCATCTTTCAGGTGTTGCTCCTAAATGTCACGTTTTACCATAGTAGGCAAAAAGTCAAACGTGAGGAAAATTTGGTTTGATTTTGTCCATCTGGTGCATTTGGTTTTGATGACCCATTGCCCTTCAGGGGAGGTCAACCACTATGTGCACTGCTGCAGCCTCATCTGCTGCTATTTTGCTTTCAAAACCTAGGTCCAGCCAACCGCATGACATGGAGTGAGGTGCAACGTACACCGCGTTTGGGAAAATTTTGTGTACATCTTCACAAAATTTTTCCCATAAGGCCAATTTTTGGATGTCCAGATACACACGGACTCCAAATTCCACCAACAAAAGTGGCTGGGAGTGTGGCGTGTTGATGTACTGGTTGCATCATGCTTGCCACACGAGTATCTCTGGGGAAATTGTGACCGCCAGTTTTTTTAGATTTTTTTCTATTCCGCTGGATTCTCTGGGGCGTTTTTGAACGTTAGAGGCCGCGGGCCTTCCGCCTGCTCCTCTTGCCTTGATTACCCAACTGCTCCCAGACATGGGCGCAGACTAATCCCCTCTATGAGATTATCAAACTAGATTTAGTCTTGAATTGAATGGGTTGCAAAAGTGTTTGCAACGAGAAATAAAAGTTCAATTTTTAGGCGATTTAATTTGTATTCATTAAATGTCAACATTTCCCAATCACCTTTATAATGAGGCAATCCAATAATTAAACCATTAAATCCCAATCTCACCTCATCTTGAGGCACTCAAATAATTGTAACTAATATCATTTTGGCAGATTCATCTCAACCCGCCCTAACTGTCCCAGGATTATCATCCAGTCATATCAGAATTGTGACAATGGGTAAAAGGTCACATTACATAAGCCAGTTGCTAGCTCTATGGGGTTGATCCGCTGGTGTTGGATGAGGATGTTGGGACACATTATTTCTAAATCCAGCCCATGACAGATTGTAATCTGTTCAGTGGTTAAAACAACTAGTTAAGTGGATAAGCAGATGCATCATTCATCGTTGGTGTGATTTGGGAGGGGGTTAATTTCACCAGCAATGGATGCTGTTCCCATTAGAGTACCAATGAAGAATTGGGCTCCAAGTTCCCCTATACAATTCTTTGATTCTAAGCATTAGATCAATATTTTTAAAAGACAAGATATTTAGATATTATTTCAATATTTCCATATTTTTAAAGAAGACTTTGAGGAGTAGTTTTCTTTATTAAATTGTCTGGCTCCTCAAGATCTTTTGCGTCAAGAGTGGAAGTGAGAAGTTCACTTCTATCCAGAAGTTTTCCAACGCTTGAGATTAGAGTTGAAGGTATAATTTCCTGGTTGTATAGATCTTTTTTAAAGAACCTTCACTTGGGTTGAAGAAAGGTTGTCAATACCTGTCCATAGGAGAAATTTGAGCGGATAAATTTGATTTTGAAAGCTCAGCTGAATAATATTTTTCATACTATTATCACTCAACCATATAATTATCTATTTAATCAACAATCTGTTCAATTCACGTATTAAACCTGTGCAATAAACCCAAAAGGTTAACAATTATGTAAACTTGGAAATTTTTCACTAAAGCAACGTGCTACAAAGAAAATTGCTTTTATATGACTTCAATATATATGATTCATTATAACGTTATGCAGAAAAATTCTTAAGTATAATAGAGCTCCTTTATGAATCGTTTGTTCATGCATATCTTACATGTGTTGGAACTATGGGAATTACATTTGGTTGGTGGTTGCGATCTAAATCTACATTTAAGAAGTTTGGATAATTTATAAGTTACTAAATTTCAATTTTTATGTGGCTCCCAGCTGAGTTTTAAAAATAGTGCTAAAATTCATATGTTCAGACTCAAGATTGTATATTACATTATAAACTAATCATTACAATTTAATAGTTGGGGCTGTGATTCCATTTTACTCAGGTTGCTTTTCTCTATAATGTTTCCCAAATTAAAAGAGTAAACTTATTTACTAGTATTTTATTTTACATTTTATTTGAGGTATGCCGACCAGGGGACAGACATTACCAAAGCTTGAAGAGCTAAAAAATGAATTAACAGACCTATCCAAACAGAATGATTTGACTTTCCAAAATGAGCAAGTGAAACACAACCAAATACTAATACAACCACCCAGGTGGGACAGCGATGAGTTGCTCAACTACCATGGTAGAAGGGAAAGGGGGATTGGGTGGTTCATCCTTGGTATCAGAGTCCTCCTCATATGCAAGAGTGCGGGATAAGGTGGAGAGCAATGGTGTGGATGATCACCAACATGGGGAACAAGTCAACTGATGGTTATCAAAATTACCTGCATCAAAAATTGCACCTAGTTACTTGGAAAAGCAGTTTTATGAATGAAGGCGGATGGAAGGAATCTGGGATAGTAAAGCTCCAGTGGCGCAGATGGCTTTTGTCTTGGCCTGCAAAGCAATAGCAACTTTCTGGATGGCAGACTTTGCTTGTTTGTGGAGGGTCAGGATGTCATGTTTGCCCTGCGGGATATTGTCATAGCAATAATAGGAGGAGGGAGATCCTTGGCAAGTATCACTACTGATGAATTGGCCATCTCGCAGATGGTGCTAATATCTGGGTGAGCAACTGCAGCAATAGAGAGCTGGTGTTCAGACTGGAACACAAGGGCGTTTGACTGGGGGGCATAGAAACGCCAAGGGACCTGAATGGGGTGCTGTACCTGGATAAATTATTCAATTTAGATTTTGAGTCTTCAATCACATTGATCATTTCATCAGTTTCATCTAAAGAAGTCCATGGGTTCAAGTCAAAATTGAAATCAGGGTTAGTAAATTGACGGTCTGTGGCTGTCAATTGAAAAACAATGTGGAATCAAACTGTTGTCCAAGCTTATTCCTGATTGGTTGAGGCGTAGGTGGCACTGGACTGAGGAGGGGGCTGATGGGCAGCTGCGGGTCTCAGAGAAGCAACAAGCTTTGGGAGAGGGGTAAGGATTGTACCCCATACCGGAGAGTCAGTGGGGTGTGTGGCAAATTAGGGATCAGATGGAGACAATGCAGGTCCAGTGGAAGCATCAAGAGAGGGGCATTTACACTTTGAGTGATCTAATTTGAAGAAGGATGGACAGATGGTCCGCTGACACTTGACGTGGGCCCAGAATGGGTGGTCAGGGGCAGAAGGAATGATGGCGTGGGGGGAATCAATAAAGCAATTTTGTTGATTATTGGGCTAATTGTGGTGAATGCCCAGGGCCCAGTGAGGTGAGCAGTCCCATTGGGGACCACAAACTGAAGGATGGAGTTGGAGCCATGCGTGGACAAACCTTCCATTAACTCCTGATGAAGCATCGCGGGGGAGGTGAGTAGGAAACCCTGCAAACTGAACCACCATAGTGGTGTCAATGGGGAGCCAAGTGCACGTTGTGAGGATAGGGGTGCCCTGGTTTTCCAGGGGAATGGTAGCCACAATGGTGGCGTCAGCTTTAAAAGTGAAGCCTATATCAAAATACCCTTTATAAGGGCTAAAATTTATGAATCCAGCCAGCAGCATCACCGCCTGGTCCAAGTCAATAATGACTTTCTTTTGTATGGGAACTATTTTCCATATTTGACCTGAAGGCCAAAATCAGTAGGGATCAGAGGAAAACGAGTGGGCTGTGAGGCACTTCCTGGGCATGTGCCAGGTGGATGGCGAGATCTTTGGGCGGGATGAACTGATCCAATAATTTAGTGGGACTGGACAAAACAGTCTAAGCACATTTTCCCACCAGATGGAAAATGGTGGTTGGGGTTTTGTCGCTGCCCCATATGGGAGCAGCTGACGGAGAATCCAAGGTCATCAGGGAGCAAACTGGGGAGGTAGGCGTAGGCTAGTAGACTTTTATACATTTTTTAAATTAAATTGCTCAAAAGTTAATCTAAGCGGAAAGAGATTTTTACTGGTGTTTATAAAAATCTAAATTTACAATTAAGTTTTTATTTTACCAATAAAAATATGGTCAACAAGCGACCTGATAACTTATCAGCATTGTTACCAGCTTCCTTTTGAACTGATAAAGAGAACGTGATTCTCTAGGCCCTGCAGATGGCTTTAACCAGTCTGGGCTACTGACACCCCTACCACACCTCATCCTGACGTTAGGCTGAGATTTAGATGCCACCAAGTGGTCTCATTGGGTGATTCTGTCAACATCAACTAGATGCCAGACATAGAAAAGGTGACTTATATACACTTAGCCAAGTAGCATGTGACCTAACAATACATATGGATCTTGAGTTTGACACTTACTGATTTACAATGGATCATCGTGATGCTTCACATGGCAAGGTTATTTATGTTGATTAACAATTGGGTCTTTTTGTAAGCCCATCTGTTACAATGTAATTTTAATTAAATTATTTAAATAGTAAGATAAACCTAAAAACAATTTTTTATAAAAATTATTTGAGGTGGTTTTAAATATTTGAGGTGGAAAACAATTTTTAATAGAAACATAAGAAATTGGATGTGCTGCTTTAAATTTCAGATCTTTATATTCAAGTGAATAGTAAAATAAAACTTATAACAATATTTGGCACCACTAGTGCTAAAAAACTTATAACAATATAAACTAAAGAAACAATGAACTTTTTGTGTTTAAAGTTAAAAAACTTTATAATAGGCTATTATAAAATAATAATCTTGTGAATACACCCAGCTGAAGTATATAGAGCTTTATAGCTATAAGAGCATTTATTATACCATTTTTATATATAACAACTGAAGGTAATTAGAAGCTTAAGTATACAGTACTAAATAGAGTATATGAAATCGCTGCTTTATTAGAGATAGCAGCAAATGGTAGCTATGTTGACAGTTGGGTATAAAAGTAGCTTTGTTGAACAAAGAATTGACTCTAGCCTTAAAGACTTAGACAAAAGGAAAGGATGGTTTCTAATTCATATAGTGTTGTTTAACTTAATGCTGACACCTTATGATATCTTTAGAATGTTTTATAACATCTCATGTGAATGCTATATTAACACTTTGAGCGAAAATTATAATTGACTAAAATCATAAACTTAAAGCAGTTAAAAATGTGTTAGTGAATCAACATGTCAAAAATCTAGGTTTCTATCAAGGGTTCCTAGCACCCTTGATGGTATATATAGTCCTCAAGGAACTTCATTCTAAAGATTAGAAATTATTAAAACTGGTAGAGAGGTAGGGGATGTATTGGATGAGTATCATGATTACTACCCTAAAATACAAGCTTGCAGCTGGTAGCATATTAATTTAAGGTTCTCATAGCATTGCCTAATCTGCTGCATCAATTGAGGGCCTACTTAATGAGAAACTTTTTTGTTCATGTAACAGTATCCAGCTTTGTGATAATATGATACATTGTGGATTGTATCTTTAGCTTCACAGGTCTGATTGTCCTCATGGTCTAGTTTCATAACTCAAAATATGGGGATTTTTTGAGCGTGTAGGTAATTTCTCATAATTTATAAGCAGTTAAAGATACAATTTTGTAGCTTATTATGAAACATTGTAATATGTTTAGTGATTTTGGGGCTGATTATCTTTTGACATTTGAAGTAAATTACCACCTAAGGTGGACAACAAAGTTGACATCAGAGACACCACTATTATATCTACCTGTATCAGCAAAAGTGGGCCATACCTAGTTCCTTACTGAAGAGTCACATAAGTCAGAATCTTGTAGGGGGTTTGTGATGTTCAAAACTATTCCTGACAGCCACATAGCCTTAGTTTACTTTAAGGAGAATACAAGGCCAAGCAGGTGGGATATGAGGGCCCAGACCCTCTATAACTGTATACAGAAATTTAAATCAGATAGATTGACAAGTAAACATTGCTACAAACAAAAAAAAGGAATTATTGACCCTATATTAAAGATATTAAATAACAAATCAAATATTAATATATCAATCCATAGTAGCTTTTCTTTCCCATAACAATCACTTTAGTTACTATGATTTGAACAGCAATTTTTGATAATCATGGGAGATATGGGCGATTTTAATAAATCTAATACAACCTGGGTGAGCGTCGCATCAAGAGGTGTGCAAAACGGTGCGCCCAAGGGCAAGAAATGCCCTGGAGGGGGACCAGAAACCCAAGCCGCCAAGAAACCACAAACTCAGACACCATCCATAAATATGGTATTTACTATAAAACAATATAAATAAATGTACATCCAATGTAACCAACCCTTTCAAAGAAGGAACACAGGCTCCGACTCTTCCTTGGGGATGAGTCTCTGACCCTGTGGGAGAAATATGAGAGGCACAGACCTCCCTTTTCCCCCACGCGAGTATATGTCGCCACTAACAACATGGGCCATGGCTGGATTGATATTGGTTTCAAAACAGCCAAAGAAGCAGATGCCGCAGCAAAAGTCTGCATCAAAATTACCCTTCCTAGGGCAAAAGAATAGTGCGTACCACGCGCGCCAGACGAAACAAAGCAAAAACTTTGTTCATCTCCTTTGACTCTCTCCCTACCAACCTTCCCTGTAAGGTAATTGAGGATGAGCTCCGCAAAGGGCTTGTAGCCTACGGAGAAATTATGCAACTTAAATTACAACAAATTCGCCTGATTCTAACCCTGTGCACAGGCAAAGCTATCACCGTGATCAACCTGTTCCCTGAAGTGGAAGATGACTTATCAAGAATCCCCTGCACAGCAGAGTTTCACTTTGCAGATGGGGGACAGTCATCCGCATTCTAAATCACACCAGAATGCGTACCACCTATATGCAACCACTGCGGTTCATTGGGACACAAGGAACACACATGCCCCGTGAAGGAGGGCTTAATGGAAGCAGACTACTGTGAGGAAGCCATGGACAAAAGTAACAAAAACTTCGCCAGAATGACCAACAGCCACCACCTATTCCGCTGATGTAAAGATGGACTTTACTCCATCGTGGACCCAGTTACACATAAACAATGCAAAGTGGCACAAAAAGCCCGCAAGTGGGCAGCGGCCAAGGTGGCAGTGCACATGGAACCATCAGTCAACCCCAGACAAATTCAAGAGGAAAATTCAGATATAAACCAAGCCAACCATTCAGAACAATATTCCCAGGTTGAAAATTTTCACAGCAACTCGACTGAGTCACCAAGTGACATCAATCATGTACACTTTAGGGACAATTCAGCTGCAATATGGGCGAAAACGCAGTGCACAATTCTCCAAATTCGAACCCCAAAATTACAGAGCCCAATCAGCACACTGCATTGAACCATCATAAGACATGTGCGGGAAAAGATAACACAAATTCCAAAAACTGCAATTTCCACAAAAAATTGGGTCAGATCAAGGGAACTGACATTGTCATTGAGAGAGTTGCAGTACAGACGTGGAGCATGGCCAAAATGAGCTGCAGTGGGTTAGGGCCAGAGGGCCCTCCCAACCGCTCCTGAGGCGCCATGGGCACCTCAGTGTCAATAGGGATGCTAAACATCGTGGGAGCCAGGGCTCAAACGTCCCAAGCCAAAAAGCTGGACTTCCTGCAAAAACCCCTTGTAGACATCTTGGCCATCCAAGAAACCCACTGTCTACAAGGGGAAGAAGGATCCTGGTCAGCCAGGGTCTCACCATCACAATTGGTATGGACGTCTCACTGTGGGGTGATCATCCAAAATAACAAAAAATTAAAAATTACAAACTCCTCATCATACCTTCATGGCCGCATCCTGGTAGCAATGATCACATGCCAAGAGGAAACAATCTCGATAGCATGCATATATGCACTGTGCACCGCAGCCAAGAGAAAACAAATTCTCAAAACTGTTCCAACACTCACCCTCCCACCAGATACCATCCTGTTGGGCGATTTTAACTGCTGGGATAACCCTGACATGGACCAATGGCCTAACCCCAGGGGATACCCACCGGGGCACATCAAATTCCGCACAATGAAGGCATCCCTTGGCCTACAGGATGCCTCCCCCCAGATCACCACTCCTTCCCCACATGACATGGCCCAACATACGCGAGGGAGCACTCATATCAATGAGCCGCATTGATCACATCCTTGTTCTGCAATCCCAACAATCAAGAATATCCAAATTTACAACAAAAAAGTCAATTTCTCCAACCACCAACTTGTTTCAGTGCAGCTATCACCAACCCAAACCCATGTACAGGTGTCGCCCTGGAGAAAGCTACACCCAGAAAACATAAAATTACCCAAAATATCTGACTGGGTCAAACACGAGGCCACAAACCCAGAATTCACAGCCCCATTCACTTTGGATCCCATTGTAACCTGAGCAAATTTCAAAAAGGAACTAATCAACAAAACCTGACATCTCGCATCATGTAAGTACACCGCCAACACAGCCACAATCAGGCGTACCTTGGCGGAACTGGACCACCTTGAGCTAAACACCCTGAGATCTGGTTATAGCCCCAACTGGGGATGCAAATGGGCGGAAATATCCGCCCGCCTAAACACCCTCATCTTTGAGCACCAACACAGAATCAAAGTATCAAACAAAGGTAAGTTCATAAAGGAAGGCGAAACATGTTTGACATATTTCTTCCACCAATTCCACTCCCGTGGCAACCAGCCCATGTGCACACAGGTCCAAAAGACTATTGGCACCATGGCAACTGACCCTGAGGAGGTCAAGGCGGAAGTACACTGTTACTACACTGAATTATACCATGACACCCCATCTGACCCCAAAAAATAAAAAATTTTATACACACTGCTGGAATACAAAGTGCACCGATGGATTATAATATCCTAAATCTAATAACATGGGAGGAGCTTTGGGATACAATCCGCGGTGCACCACGTAGGAAATGCCCAGGGCCTGATGGGATACCCTACGAATTTTACAAAAAATATTTTCAGCAAATTGCCCCCCTCCTATTGGCGTCTATGAACCAGTGCTTGCTGGAAACACTCCTCCTACCTGATGGCCATGAATCAAATGTCATAACCTGTATAAGAAGGGTGACAAACTGGACCTGGCCAACTGGCGTCCAATCACAATTTCTAATACTGATACAAAAAGTTTAACAAAAATTTTAGCAGCCAGATTAGGCGCAATAGCGTCTAACGTCCTGTCACCCAACCAGTTTGGGTTTATACCAGGGCGCTCAATCTGGAACAACATACACCCTGTTGCAAATATATGTCAGTCCAAAGCAGCTGGAGCCCTGGTCTTCTTAGACCAGGAAAGGCATATGACCGCGTTAGTTGGCCATACCTAAAGGAATGCTACACGCTTTCAAACTCCCACCCAGATTCATAAACTGGGCGATGCTCCTTACAGAATCTGCAACCATGGCTGTATGCGGCCCTGGCTTTCTAACTAACAAGATCACACCACACAGAGGGCTCAAACAAGGGGACCCCCTCAGCCCACTGCTGTATAATTTCAGCTTTGATCCACTCCTCCGCGTAACTGACTCACGCCTCACAGGCATAACTGCACAAGGCCAGCCAACAGTCAAGATACTGGCATTTGCAGATGACTGCGTGGCAGATATAGCTAACAACAATGATGCCTGACAGCTGGAATGCACCCTAGAGGAATACTCCATGGTGAGCAACGCATCGCTCAACAAAAGGAAAACAAAAATCATTCTCTTAGGCAAGTACACTAACAACTGGGCTACAACACCAGAACCTCACACTCTATACAAAGGAAAAACCCACTCATATTACCCTTCGCATCACCTCCCATCACCACTCCTGTCCGCCACCTTGGGATATGGCTGGAAACAGGGGGATATGCCAATGAGACAATGGAAAGCAACCTACTACAGCGGGTATCCAACCGCGTCGCCTCCCTCAAGGGAAGATCCCTATGACTAATGGGGTGAGTAACAGTTGCTAATTCACTCATCCTCCCAATACTATGGTACCCTGCCCATGCGATTGCCTTCTCACCCACCTTTACAACTTCAATCCGCGCACTCATCCAGGGCTGGCTGTGGCCCAGATCCCATCCTCCCATACGGATGGAAACACTCTTTGGACCACGCTCAAGTAAAGGCATGGGACTAATAGATTTTGAGAGCCACGCCAACCGCATCCTGGGTACCTGGATAAAGGAAGTCCTTGCCCCAGACCTCCTGCAACAACACTGGTCCAGGGCAGCGAGGACTAACTTTGCACAGGCGCTCAAATTAACCAACCCACATAGACCACCCAGACTACTATCATACCTTGCTAAACATGCTACCACAACGGGCCCACATGGAACCCCCCCTACTTCAAACGCATCCTCTGAACCATCCGCCGCATGGGATGGACCGTAGAGAACACTGGCACTGTGCAGGGAAGGGGACGACCAAGCCCCCACTTCAAATTAAGAAATCCAGAAAACCACCCCCAGAGAGACATGCTTGCTATGACCCCACCATTGCTAGAATTGAATACCTAGATGCATTGGACATCCCCTACGACTTAACCACACAGAAGGCAGTGTGGAGAATGACGCACCGCTCACTCCTACAGCTGAGGGTAAGAGTTAACGCCTGGCGCTGTCTGAGAAGGACCTATAGGATGGTGGACCGCTCTAATGCCCTCCACGCAAACTGCGCAGTATGTGGAGGGGAGGGCTCCCTATATCACCGCCTAGAAACATGCCCCCCAACCAAAGCTATATGGCAGGAAGTCGCGCGCCTGCTTAAGCTCCAAAACGAGCAGGAATTTTCTATATCAAAGAGCCTCCTCGAGCTCCAGTTTGAGTCACCAATCCCATCTACCCTCCTCTCCCTAATGATACCCATTGCAATGTGGACAATCCACACCATTGCCTTAGATGCGTTCAAGGGCATGGTCTCAACCATCCATGGGGTTATCAACAGGTTCCACGTCCACTTACTGGATCACTTCCAAGCCTGGCTCTATGGATATATGAGGCCAAGGCAACAGGCGCTCATAGAATTGTGGTTCCCACTTTGGTTCCTCCGCACAGACCCCTTCCTTCACACCTGCTCCATAGCAAGGGAAACCCCCTCGGAGTAGCGCACTGACCCCCCATACCTGGCAGTCCCACTGGCAACAGGGGTAACCTGAGTACCCCGGGGTGCCCAATTTTATCTATCTTCATTTTCTTTACATACTCGGTAATGCCTGTCCCCTGGTTGGCTTGCCTTGGTTAAATAAATATATATATAAATCCATAAACTTTTTTAGCAATTATAATATTCGTTTGACATTATATAGCAGGCCTCAACCAAAGTCTAAAAACCAGATTCCCAAAATAGAGCCATTGAATAGCCCACCACCCAAGGAGCAGCAGGCATACTTTCAGTTATTTTTACCAAAGTTTACCCTTAAAGGTATAAAAACAGGCAGGCGAATAATATTAAAGCAACTACTTCAACCAAATACATACAGAGATATTGAAACTCTGAATTCATCTTAAAAATCAAAAAAGTCATATTACTTATTCAACTGGATTTCTGGCATTAAAATGTGATGGGCTACCCATACAAGGTTGAAAAGATCTCATCTTATGCACAACCACTCATTGGGGTCCATACTTAACTGTATATATTCAGTTTAGGACCCCCCTGATGATAGGACTCCTTATAGGATTTCCATTAAGCTAATGGACCTGCAGCTTTATATATAGTGCTCTATCATAATTGGGGCTTTTACCATAGACCAGATAATAGCTTTGGCTTAGCAACCATTGAAAGGCGATGTACTTCACCTTAGACGAAGTTTTTACCCTACTAACTCTTTTTTGTAAAGCAATTGATATTTATGATAGAAAAAGCCTTCATCTGGGCCAGTTGCCTTGACTTAATACTCCTCAAATGGACTTGTTATATGTTGATTGTTAATCCATATGAAAGGAATTGTTGTCAACCAGTTCACTTAAAGTAACGCCCCCAAGTTTGGTCAGTGTTGGCCTGTCCATGCTTGAATACCACCAAACTCACTCATTTGTTCACTCTCAAAGCCAATCACAACTACCCCCAGGGCAGGAGTTCCAACTCCCATACCCAAGTGACACCCAATATACCTGCATCCTCAGAGTTACCTGTCCTATTAGCTATGACCATACAGAAGCTCACGTTGCCTAGATGGCTATACGCTCAGAAGTTTGAATCCTATGACAGAAAGCCACCTAGCTCCTTCAGAAGCCTAAGAAGAACGTTACTCTTTGGATATATCTAAAGACGCCCACATCCACTTCAGCGAGGGCTTTTATAGTAGCCACACATGAACCTAACAAGAATTCCACAGTTTCTAAGCCACGTATCATACCACCGCCACTGCAGGGATTAGGTCTTAGAAGGGGGCGATGTGTCAGTCAAGGCTATGACTGACTGCCACTTAGCCTTAATTTCCATTAAGGGAAATATCAAGGCCAAGAAACGGTCTACAAGGGCCTAGACCCTCAAAAATTAATTGAGATTTAAATAAAATGTCTTAACAAGAAAAAGAAGCTACTGCGAAATTGTGATATTGATCTTAAATCAAGAAAATAAGAACAAACTGAAGGTTGATAAAACAAAGCCACAAAACGTTTCGTAATATATGAAGTGCCAGTTTAAAGTTCTAGAATGGGTCTTAACCAAAATCTAAAGATCCCTAAATAAAAAGATAGGTCTGAAGAAAGCCCACCACATATGAAGTCTGTTGAGACTCATCCTTTACTGGGTGAAGCCTCTCTAGGGGTTTCGTCTCACTAATATTTAATTATTAGTGAAAGCCTCAATGGGCTCCTCATTAACTTGAGTTGAGCCCAATTTCAAGTGTCAGGAATCAATCCATATAACATTTAATATTAAATTATAAATTAAAGGCTTTAATTTGACATTAGCAACTAAAGCTGAGAAAGTCAAATAGTCATATGAATTAACTGGGTTCATGGAGAAATCCATTTTGACGCTAAACCTAATTCTATAAACTTTTAGTGATTTACTGGCGACTTATGCTAAAGATAATCAGCCTGCTGGTGGAATGCCAAAGTTTTTTAATAAATCAAATGAGCAATGATATTTCCTCTGCTTATATTACTAATCTAAACTATTGAAAATGATCCGCAATATTTTATCAAATCTTATGATTACCAGCGACTAAAATCTGAGGATAATCAATCCCCTTTGTATTATTAGTATATTTATATATACTTATTACTAGGGGAGGATACCCAAGTGGTAGAGTAGGGACCTCTACCGCTGCCTCCCCAAGTTTGATTCTGGTACTGGAACTTTGTGTAGGGGACAATTATGACTGTGTTGCATTGTGCACCAGTGCCCCAAACTGAGATAGTGAATAGCAAAGGCAGTCCATGGAGTTCCTGGCCTATCATATGCCATGCATGGAGGTTTTCCAGATTTTATCCTCCTTTCCCATTCATTTGATTTCCCTTAATCGGTGCAGTATCATCCTCAGGTTGGCCCACCTTAAATAAAATATATATACTTATTATTAATGTATCAGCAGACAATGCTGAGATCTTCCTAAGCTCGGCCCTTATCATCTAGCTACTACCACCTGCCCTTCCCTCTCAATTTTAGCCTTTAAGTACCTTAAATACATCAAGGCTTTATCATAATAAACTTATCATTTCTCTTATCATTAGTTTCTATAGTGGGGTTTTACGCCTCACAGGGTGACCAACCCACTGGGAGCTTTGAGACTCTGCCTCAACTAAGGGACAGTTGAACCCTACCCAAACGTCCTGAAAGAGACCATGAGCACATAATTTCAAATACATTCTCCTAAATTTCCTTTTCACAATTTATACAAACAAACAGAAGATTCATAAAGCAACTTTGTCTTCCATTACATACAAAAAAGTATAAAATTGTAAATTGTTCTTCAGCATCTTCTTTTAAACAACTAGATTTCTGGCGTTAGGATGTCATGGGCTAACTTTCTAACCTGAGGAAATGTTGCCGCTTATGTGCAGCCATCCTTGAGGTCTAGATTTAGCTATATATAATAAGTTTAGGTCTTTCCCTGATGATGGGATTACTTATAGTACACTTATTAAGCCAATAGAACATTGGCTTTATATAGTGCTCTATCCAGCTTGGGGCTTTTACCAAAACACAGTTAACAACTTTGGCTCAGCAACCACTAGAATGCGGTGTCCGTCACAGATGTATAAAAATTGATAAAAATTAAAAAAATTAATTTGCATAAATTTAAATTGATTAAACCCTACCATTAGAAAGGCCTTGTGTTTTTTGACTATTTTGTAAGTAGGTGGCAAGGATAGGTTAATATATAGTTCAAGTTGTTTAGTAAATCAGTGCTTATTTTAAGGAAGGCGTGTAAAATTGTGAAATTGGCAAATAATATAATGTTTGGCGAATAGCTATGTTATTTGCTTGGGGAAAAACTAGTAGACTGCTTTGGAATAACTAATAAGATTCTTGGGTGTAATTTTAGCTAGCTGTCTCTTAAAATTAACATATTGATATACCTAATGAGTTCTTTGAAAGGGGCTTTTTTCTTTTTAGGTCCAACTTGAAAATATAGGGCTTCATTTTTTTGATTCTTGTTAAGTTCTTCTAAAAAATCCTTTTTGCCCAAGACTTTAAGTAATTATATTTTCACCTACCTTCAGTGTGTCAAGAAAGGGGATTCGAGGTCATAGAACTTTCTAGCTGAGTGCCTTATTCAGGTTTTTGATATTATAAGGTATCTATTCCTGCTTTTCTTTCCTATAACAATAACATTAGTTACTATGATTTGATTCAAACAGAATTTTTTGATAATCAAACAGGTGAGATGGGCGTTTTCAACAAATCTCATATAAATTGGGAGAGAGCCATATCAGTCAATGGGCAAAGCGGTGCGCTGAAGGGCAAAAATCTCCCTGGAGGGGGACTGGGAACCAATGCTGCCAAGAAAACATAAACTCAAACACCATCCAGGTTTGTAGAGTATACCATGAAACAAAATTAATACATGGAAATCTATATTCCCAACCCCTATTGAAGGTTGAGCATGGGCTCTGACTTTTTCTAGGGGTCAAGTCCCCAACTTTGTGGGAGAAAGTGGGCGAGGCACAGGCCTCCCTTTTCCCTCACGCAGTGTATGTTACCACCCAAACCATCCACTGTGGATGGATCAATATGGGGTTTGAAACCAAAGAAGATGCAGACAACGCTGCAAAGGTCTGCATCAAAATTTCTTTTCCCAAGGGAAAATGAATTGCGCACACTACACACACTAGATGAAACAAAATGAACACTTTGTTCTTCTCCTTTACCTCACTCCATATCAACAATCCCACAAGATAATTGAGAAAGAGCTCTGAATTGGACTCCAAAGCTACAAAGAAATAAAAAAAATTAGAATTACAGCAATTCCACCTAATGCCAAACTTGTGCACAGTAAGGGCAATTGCTATTAATAACCTGGTCCCTTATGTGGCCGCGACCTTACAAAAATCCCACGAACAGCAGTGCTTCACCTCCCAGATGGGTGAGTGTTAAAGACATTCTGCGTCACACCAGAGTGCACACCGCCTATCTGCAACTATCTCACCGCATTGGGGCACAAGGAACATGTATGCCCCATGAAGGAGGGCATCTTGGCCCTAGACTTCTGAGACAACGCCATGGACAAAGATGAAGAACCATTGGAAAAATGATTGATGCCAACCACGCCTTCCTTGGGGAGAGGATGGGCACTACATACTCATAGACCCAGTATCACCCAACTACGCAAACTATTACAGAAGGCCTGCAAGCAGGCAGTGGCCAAGGATGCATCACTAGTGGCCTCCTCCATCAATCCTGGCCAAATCCAGGAGAACATAAAGAAAATCAACTGATCCAACCAATCAGAACAAAATGCACAAGAGAGGAGGCCATGGAGGAAATTAACTGAGCCACCCAATAAGAGCAGAAAGCCTAAGCTGAAATTTTCTCAACAATTTGGTTAAATTACCATGTGATATTAATCAAATTGAACTTACCAGAACAATTCAGCTTCACTATGGGCAAAAATGCGGGACCCTATTCTTCAAAGATGAACCCTGAAACCACAGAATCCAATCATTGCAACGCACCAAATCACAAAAAGCCACGAGTGGAAAAACCTAATGCAAACCTTAAAAGCTGCAAGACCTGCATAAAATTGACACAAGGTAAGGAATTAAACAGCGACTCAGAGTGGACTGGCACAATGACACAGAGACAAATCAAGGCAATGAACGGTGGGCTAGGGCCAGATGGCCCTCCCAACCGCTCCTGAGGTGCCGTGGGCACCTCAGTGTCAATAGGGATGCTAAACGTCGTGGGAACCAGAGCTCAAGCATCCCAAGCCAAAAATATGGACTTACTGCGAAAACCCCCTGTAGACAACTTACCCATCCAAGAAACCCACTGTCTATAGGGGAAGAGGGATCCTGGCCAGCCAGGGTCTCACCATCCCAATTGGTATGGATATTTCACTGTGGAGTGGTCATCTGAAATAACAAAAGTTTAAAAATCACCAACTCCTCTTCATATCTGCATGGCCACATTCTGGCAGCAATGATTGCAAACCAAAAGGACACAATTTGCATAGCATGTATCTATGCACTGTACACCACAGCCAAGAGGAAAATATTCCTCAAAGCCATCCCAACACTCAACCTCCCTCCAGATACCATCCTGTTGGGCGATTTCAACTTCTGGGATAACCCCAACATGGACTGATGACCTAACCCCAATGGATACCCACCAGGGCAAATCGAATTCCAAGCACTGAAGGCATCCCTTGGCTTGTACAATACCCTCCCACTGGGTCACCACTCCTTCCCCACATGGCCCACCCCAACATATGTGAGGGAACGCTCATCTCAATGAGCCGCATCAACTACATACTCACACCAAAAACCCACCACTTGACCATCTCCAAATTCTCAACAAAAAAGATCCATTTATATGACCACTGACTCGTTTAGGTGAAGCTCTCGCCAACCCAAACTACCACACAGGCACCAACATGGAGAAAGCTATACCCAGAGAACATAAAATTGCCTGAAAAGTTAGACTGGGTCAAACATGAGGCCACAAACCAAGAATTTGAAACCCCATTCATATAAGATCCCATCAAAATCTGGGCAAGATTTTAAACTAAACTAATAAATAAAACTCACCATCTCGCCTAACTCAAGTACACCGCAGACACAGCCACAATCAGGCGCATCTTGGAAGAACTGGACCACTTCAAGTTTAACACTCCAAATTCTGGCTATAGCCCCAACTGGGGGAACAAATGGGTGGAAATATCTGCCCTCCTAAGCGCCCTCATCTTTGAACACCAGCACGGAAGTAAAGTATCAAGAAAAGGTAAGCTTATAAAAGAAGGCAAAAACTGCTCAATGTATTTCTTCCGTTAATTCTACTCCTGAGGCAACCAACCTGCATGCACACAGGTCCAAAAGACTAATGGCACCATGGCAACTGACCAGAAGAGGTCAAGGCAGAAGTACACCATTACTACACCAAACTATATATTGACACCCCATCTGACCCCCAACAAAATAAAAAATTTATACACACTGCTGGAATACAAAGTGCATTGATGGACTATAACCTCCTGAACCTAATAACGCAGGAGGAGCTCTGGGATACAATCCGCGGTGCACCACATAGGAAATGCTCAGGCCCTGATGGGATGCCCTACGAATTTTACAAAAAAGACTTTAAGCAAATCGCCCCTCCTCTTAGCATCAATGAATCAGTGCCTACTGAAGAAACGCCTCCTTCCTGGTGGCCATGAATCCTTCGTCACAACCCTGTTTAAAAAGGGTGACAAACTGGACCTGGGCAATGGTGCCCAATTTCACACTCTAACACGGATACAAAACTACTTAAAAGTTTTAGCAACCAGATTAGGCACGATAGCCTCTAAAGTTCTGTCACCTAAAAAATTCGGGTTTATACCAGGGCGCTCAATCTGGACTAATATACACTCCGTCGCCAACATATGTCAGTCCAAAGCAACTGGAGCTCTCGTATTCCTAGACCAGAAGAGGGCATATGACCGCGTTAGCTGTCCATATCTGAAGGAATGCCTAAGTGCCTTCAAACTCCCACCCAGGTTCATAAACTGGGCGATGCTCCTCATAGAGTCCGCATCCATGGTTATATGCAGCCCTGACTTCCTGACTAACAAGATAACACCACGCAAAGGGCTCAAACAAGGGGACCCCATCAGCCCACTGCTGTACAACTTCAGCTTTGATACACTTCTTCACATCGCTGACTCACACCTAATGGGAATAACCGCACAATACCAGCCACCAGTCAAGATACTAGCCTTTGTGGATGACTGTGTGAAAGGTATAGCTAACAACAATGATGTCCAACAGCTGGAACGCACCTTAGAGGAATATTCCATTGCGAGAATCGCATTGTTAAACAAAAGGAGAACAAAAATAATCCTCCTAGGCAAGTACATCAACAGATGGGCTGCAACACCCAAACCCCACAGCCCCCCACAAAGGAACAATCCACTCATCTTACAATTTGCATCGCCTTCTAAAACCA
Organism: Massospora cicadina; assembly: GCA_022478985.1. NCBI lineage: Eukaryota > Fungi > Entomophthoromycota > Entomophthoromycetes > Entomophthorales > Entomophthoraceae > Massospora > Massospora cicadina. The sequence continues at coordinate 160,520 of JAKSZP010005380.1, read as the reverse complement.
ACCCTGTCCGCCACCTTGGGATATGGATGGAAACAGGGAGTATGCTAATTAGACAATTGAGAACAATCTACTATAGCAGGTATCCAACCGCATCGCCTCCCTCTGGAAAGATCCCCAGGACTAAAGGGGCCGAGTAACAATTGCCAACTCACTCATCCTCTCAATGCTGTGGTTCCCTGCAAATGTAATCTACTTCTCGCCTATATTCATATCCTCAATCCGCGCACTTATCCAAGGATGGTTGTAGCCTGGATCCCGGCCATCTGTACAGATGGAAACACTCTTTGGCCCACACTCCAGAAGAGGCATGGGCTTAATAGACTTTGAGGTCCATGCCAACCATATATTGAGCACCTGGATAAAGGAATTCCTAGCCCCAGACCTCTCACAACAACACTGGTCTAGAGCGGTGAGGGCTAACTTTTCACAGGCGCTCAAAATATCCAACCCACACAACACATCCAGCCTGCTCACAAACCTTACAAACCGCCCCAATGAAGCGGGCCCACTTGAAACCCCCTCACTTTAAAACGCCTTCTACACACCATTTGGCACATGGGGTGGACGTCACTCTACCATGCACTAGTCAGGGAAGGGGTAGTCCCAGAGCTCACTTCACGCTAAGGAAACCAGAAGAACACCCCAAGAGGGAAATGCACACTATGACCTTAATCATCGTGAAAATTGACTACCTAGATGCTTTAGACATCCCATAAGACCTCACAACACAAGGCAATATGGAGGTTAACGCATCATCCACTACTCCAGCCAAGGGTAAGAGCTAACACCTGGCGTTGCCTCAGAAGAACCTACAGAACAGCAGATTGCACCAATTCCATCCATGCAGCGTGCGCATTATGTGGAGGGGATGTCACCCTGCACCACCGCCACAAAGCATGCCCCCATTAGGAGCCATATGGCGGAAAGTTGCGCGTCTGTTAAGAGCCTAAAATGACCAGGAGCTGTCAATATCCAGAAGCCTCCTCTCACTTCAACTTGAATCCCTTTAGCCACCCACACTCCGCTCCATGAAAGTCGTCATTGCAATGTGGACAGTTACACCATAGCACTGGATGCCTTTAAGGGAACCGTACCCACCATCCATGGGACAATCAGCAGATTTTACCTACACCTAATGGAACAATTTCAAGCCTGGCTATACAGATACATGAGGCCTAAGCAACAACAACTTGTTGAGTCATGGTTCCCAGTCTGGTTTCTGCATACAGACCCGTTCCTCCAAACCTTCTCCATAACAGGGGATACCCCTTCGGAGTAAGGCATCCAACTTCCCTATACCTGGCGGTATCAGCTGGAAATAGGGGAAACTCTTCTAATCTGGGGTGCCTAACCTTTCTAAACCTTGCTATATTTCACCTCCCCCTATCCCGTTAAACACATTGGTATTGTCCATCCCCTGGTCGGCTTACCTCAATTAAATAAAATAAGGTATTTATTCCTAGAAAGCCATATTTTAAACAACCATATTGATTTGAATAGAATAGTATTTGGTAGGGTTTAAATAGTTTACTTACAGGGATTCTTGTAGCTTCTAGCTGTCTTTAGTGGTGAAAGAAGGGGGAAATACCAATGCTCATCAGTAGTGTGGCCCAAGTTCTCTTTTCTTTGCAATTCCTATGCACATAGAATAAAACCATAGTTATTAAAAATAGATGAAATTTCACGTCTAACTTTATAGCTCTGGATGAAGTAATTATATTACATTTTCATTCAAGTACAGTGTTGTCCCCTCTTAGGGGAAGTTATAAAAAGCATAGCTCTTTTTAAAAGCTGATATTTTTATGGCTGCAAGAAGATTATTTTTGTTGGAAGTAATTGTAGGGCTTGGGATTCTACTTTTGAGAATAAATTAGGTCATGGCAGCTATACAATTTTTCAGTGGGACTCAGATATCTTTGTAACCCAAAATCCCTTTCATGACACCAAGTATTGCCGTAACAGTTATCTTGAATGATGCTAAAGTTTTAAAATGGGCTTGAAGCTGTAAGCTAGCAAAGAGGTAAAAACAAAAAGATGGTTGAGAAGATATACTTTTTATTGATAAAGCGTCAATATTCCTTTGGGTGTTGGGATATAGTGTCTTAGGGACTTTGTGGCCCATCTTAATCAGGATCTTCCACAGCCTTCTGGATCAACCATCTGGTCAGAACTCTCATTGTTCTGCATCGTCATCATGACTGAAGCAGTGGGGGCCGCTCCTCTAGAGATTAAAAAAGCAGGGACAGAGTTCATGTAGGTGCCTTGATCAATTTTCGTCATGTGATTCTTCCTATATAAATCTCATATCAGTGCCTTCAGGGTAAGGTTTCATTCACAGTAGCTTTAGATTTGACCGAATGAGGCTCAATTCAGGAGTAGGGATTTAACTTGCTCATTATATTGTATCCTGACAATGCCCCCCTCATGTGATCAGATCTGGGGGTATAGGGCCAAAATAATTGGACATGCACTTGATTCACCACTTTCCCCTGATTGACATTGGCAATGGAGTTCTCCAAGTTTACCTTATGAATGCCCTTATAAGGTCAGGACCAAAAGAACATCGAGCATAATATGCCAACCTCAAGGTCATTGGTGATAGAAGAGAACAAGGTCACCTAATTAATAAATTGGCCATGAGGGTTAGCCAAAATTAAATTGGGATGTCTCCCATTCTGTGGTTGTGACGATGCCTAGCGTGACTAGGGCTTGAAGCTAAACAATCTCATCATCTTAGGTCCTCATAGTTAAATCAGATTTCTCAGGTATGAGGTAACGAGAAGGGGTTGAACGCTACTTGGTAACTGAGGAGCACGCCCATATAGAGCTCTAAAGGGGGGCATCTTGATGATCTGATGGTAGTTTATTAATTAAGCAAGCAAAACACTTGGTAGATAATAGTTCCTTTGAGTAGGATTAGAGGCGGCCATCATCCACAAAAATAGAGACAAGGGTTCCATTAGCATGTTCTACCACCCAATTGGTCAATAGGTTATAAGAAACGGTGAAACTCTGGCTAGTACCAAAAAGCAAAGTAAGATATTGAACTACCTACGAGGTGAATCTAACCCATTGTCCAAAAGTAAAGTTTGTAGAAAATCCATGCTGGGTGAAAATGGATCAAATAAAAAAGAGCTTTGGTTTTCACTTTGGCAGCGGGGACAAAATTTTCTTCAACCCATTTGGTCAAATGGTCCACAGCTAGGAGGATATATGTCCATGCAACCTGGTGGGAAGTGGGATACTATATCGATGCTAGTGACCTTGGTGGGCCCAATGGGTCAACAGCCAAGCGATGATAATAGGGAATGGCTCAATCTAGGGACTGGCATGTCATAAAAGCTTCCCATAACCTTGTAATGGTTTCTACCATTTAGTCCTGGTAAGATTGTTTCTTTAGACACTCATGAGTCTTTATTAATGTACCATGTCACACAGTTAAATGTTTCTCTAAAATAACATCAATTTAGCGAAGAGTGAATGTAGGGGAGCCATTTCTCATTGACCCTCTTATATAACATTCCATTCTTGATTGGAGTGTCTCATGTCATCTTTTTAGGTTTAGCTTAAATCTCGGAAATCTCTAAATCCCAGCATTCTGGTTGGCCAATTAGATCATACAGTCAGTCTTCCTCGGGGGTTAAGGCAGACAGTACCAGCATCCTAGAGAGACCATCAGAATTATGGGAATTGCTCCTGCGCAACGAGAAATAGTGAAATTGTAGCTCTACAGCCTTAGGGACCATATGGCTAAACGGCCATCCAAGTCCAACATTTGTTGCAGCCAACGGAGCGAGAAATGGCTAGTGACAATGGTGATGTGGGCGCCATAGAGATAGGACTGGAAGTGTTTGATCACCTAAAAACAGCCAGGCTTTTCTGTTTGGTAATAATATAGTTCCATTTGGCCTTTCTCAAGGTCTGATGAATAAGCTACTGGATTATTGACCTGATTTTTATTGTGCTGGGATAGGATAATCCCAACGGCAACATTTCTCAAATTTGCGGAAAGCAAGAAAGATTGATTGAAATGCAGATGGAATAAAAAGTGTTAATGCTTAGAGCGTTCTCAATGCTTTAAAAACATATTCTAGTTCTGGCCGCCACTAAAAAGGCACATTCTTCTGCAGGAGGTAAAATATGGGCTCATATAGGTAAGCAAACTGAGGGATGTACTGACAAAATAGCTTATAAGCTAAGAGTTTCCTGAATATCCCTCAGGCTCTAAAGCGACATCTTATCAATGGCGTTGACTTTATCTAGAATAGACTAAAACCATCTTTTGAGACCTTATGTCTGAGGAACTCAATTTCTGATAGGAAGAAAAAGCACTTTGTAGGTTTGAGTTTTATCAAAGCCTTCCTAAAATAATTAAAAACATCCCAAAGGCGTTTCAAAAGACCATTGAAGGTTCAAAAAAATGGTGATATTGGGAAGGTATATGATGACACAGGATAATTTTTTGTATCCTAAGAATCACGTCCATGTCGCGTTTAAAGGTGACCAAAGCATTACAAAGGCCCTTGGACATCTTTGTGGGTTCAAATAGCCCTTCATTGCCTATGACAACACACTTGGCTCAGTCCTCAGGGAGAGCTCCACTTGCATATACCTGCTAGCAAGATCCATCATAGAAAAGTATCACAAACTGGCAAGAAAATGGAGAGAGTCATCAATTAGGGTAAGGTATAACTGTTTTTATTGGTGATAAAGTCGAACCAGCGGTAGTCCATGACCACCAAATGGCTTCCAGACTTCTTTCAAACCAACAGGCGGGAGGCCAAGGACTTCATGAAGGCAACAAAAGCCCAGCTTTGAGTAGTTTTTGAGCTCTAATGCCAGATGAGATGCTTCAACCTTACTTTTTTTGTAAGGTCAGGACCAGAAGGGGAAGCGCCCCCAGTCTTCACATGATGTAGTACCAACTTATTTTTCTGAAATTGTAGTTAGAGCCCAAAAAAAGTCTGAGTACTCCTCCAAATTTTTCTTTAACATGGCACCGTTGTTCCCCAGTGAATTCCTTTCTGATAAAAATGTCAACTGGAGCAACTGAGGGGGGTGTCTCCAAACAAAAACCCTAAGAAACCCAAAGCTATGGACATCATTGATAGCCTCTACAGGTAGAAAGCAAACATAATTGGTAGGACTATTAGGTCCAACTAACCTAGGTTTGTCAGTAAAATTATCCAACAACATTGATATAAATATGGCATGGGCAGGATCTAAACCTCCTAGGCAAGTTAGGCCTGTTTAGCAAATGGGTTATTAGGACCTGGATCTCCAGCAAGTATACAGGGGGATTTTGATGTGGAGCTAGGCTTCAACAATGACCTGTGACTTTGGAGGTACAGTGTAGATTTAGGTAGATAGATTGTCATGCCCTTATGATCATCAACTTCAGGCAAGGGGCAAACATATTTGAGATTCCTCACGCAATACATAATGTTATAAATTCGCCAATATATCAGAGATACAAAGTTGGGATTTTGCACAAAATCAATCCCACTAAGTAATAAGTTGGATTATATGGAAATCGCTGGTCCTCAAAGCATACTTAAATAAATATATATAATAGATATAGAGCAATTGCCCCAACGACACTTCTTTTTTAACCTAATATTTTCAGCGTATACTTGCTGCTACGCTCTCTCTTTCTTATTCACAACCTTCCACTTTCATTCTTCTCATTTTACTTATACATCAGGGACTTCAGTCAATACTGACCCTTTTGCTTAGACTATTTGTTTCCACCGTATTCTCATTGGTTCCTACAGAGTTCACTAATCATTAAATTCATGATCACCTTAGTTTGAGGCTATCTACCAATTATTTTTCATAAGTCAACCTCACCTTATTGCCTATTTGGAGGCGATCCACTAAATATTTGTTCAAATCTTGGTATTGCCCTATCACCTTATGTCAAGACGATCTCATCCATATTAAATTACTCAGCTCAGCCAATGTTGTAAAATTTGGCATTATCTTAGAGATATACCAAAGGGGTTTTGCATAAGGTTAAGCCCACTGAACAATAGGACTGATGATATGATGATTGTCATCCTTGTAACAACATAATAACTTTTAATAAGTGTGGGCAAATGCCCCAAAGATACTCTTTTATTTAATCTAATATATAGCGGATTCTCACTGTTCCATATTCTCTAAACTACTAATAACACTCATTCTTCAATCATCACATCTCACTTATATCTCAGCAACTTCAGATGATCCCATTTCCTCAGCTTATTAATTCAGTTCCGTTATAATTTCATCGGTTCTGGCAGAGTGTGGTATTCAATTCTCTATTGCCTTAGTTTAAGGCGATCCACTCACAATTTGTCATACATTGACATCCCATTATTTGTCATTTGTTGAAATTTCCTTATAACCTTATTTGAGGCGATCCAATATTAAAATTTAACCCAATAGCACCTTATCCTAAGGCTTTTGAATAATTGTAACTCATATCATGATTGGCGGATTCTACCCATTCCACCATAATAACTTAGGGATAATCGTCCAGTAATATCAGAATTGTGACATTACCTAACATTGACTTTATGATAGTTCTCTTTTTATTTATATGCCCAAAGGAACTTTGCGTGCACTCAGTTGATGATATGACCACTCGCAGGGTCTTGATATTATAAGCATCTTCACCTGTCTTCTCAATAACTTTGAGCGGCCAATCCAGATACTGGCCAACTTATGCTTCCACTAAAAACTGTGTTGGTCATGGAATAGAACCATGTCCCCATCTTTGCACTGGGCTAACCTACTACGTTGCACCTGATTGGCAGCTTGAGTCTTAATCTTCATTGTTATACTGAATGAGTACGTTTTGATTTGCAATTTGATAATGTGTCAGATATGGTCATCAATTAATGTTGGGGATCCATTTCGTCAGTATCTTCTACGCAGGCATATAGCAGCGCTGGAAGAGCAGGGTGTCGTCCATATAGTAATTGGGAGGGGCTCTTCCCCGTGGCAGAATGATAACTAATATTGTAGGCAAAGACAGCGGTGGAAATAAGGGAACTCCAATCTGAGGGTTAATCTGCTACTAATTTATGGAGTAAGTTCACTAAAGTCTCATTGACCCGCTTGACCATTCCATTGGAATTAGGGTGGTAATGGGTTGTCAGAACCCCACGTATGGGCATCAGCTCATTACCCTTTGAGAGGATGTGGGAAGCAAAGTTAGTTCAATTATTAGTAAGGAGAAACTGAGGGCAGCCGTGTTGCTGGATAATACATTCCATTATGAACTTGGCCACTGTGACAGCCCCCAGATCCTGTATCACTCATACCTCAACCCACCTTTTCAAGTGGCCATTTGTCATCAGAATGTATTTTGACTGGTTAGCTCCTATTGGCAGAGGGCTAACAACATCCAGGGAAACTGTATGCCAAGCAAAATGTGGTTTCACTAACCAGTAGGACATCTTCTGTGGAACGGTTTTTAAACTTGGCAACGATGGCAGCAGGATATTTCTCCAGCACGTCAAAGTTCATGATTTCCCAATAATAACGAGGGCGTAACAATTCAAATATCATGCACATGCCACCATGCCCAACCTACATATGCACACTCATGATAATGTTAGGCCATGCCGAGGGTCATGGGAAGTTCACTGTTAAATTGCCAATCTTCTTGTACAACCACCATTCCACTTAAAGGAATTGGCTGGCATTTATTCAACGCCTTTATGATTTGTGGCGGCTCATTGTCGTACTTTCTGCGGAGCATCTTATCATACATGATGTCGCTCAGATCCACTGTAACTGAAATTGTTGGTAGCCTTGACAAGTAATCAGCGTTCTGGTGTTTTGCTATAAGGCGGTGGAGAATATTGAAGTTAAAATTCCTGAAGTTTGAGGGCCCACTGGGCATATTCTTTCAGGCTCCTTGAGGTTCTGCAACCAGCATAATGAAGCGCGATCTGTTACAGCTTTGAACTTCACCTTATGCAAGTACACTCTAAACTGCTTATACACGTAAATCACCACTAAGCACTCCTGCTTGGTCATGGTATGACTATGCTCATGGAAGTTTAAGCTCAAACTGCAGTATGCAACTGGGTGCTCCTCCCCTTATAGCCTTTTTAGATAGGACTACCCAATGGCGGAAAGGGAGGCATCCTTTTTTTAGTACTAGATGGTAAGGGAGGCATCCTTTTAAATGATGAACCTTAATCAAAGTTTGGGTATTTTAGCACTGGTGCACTGATCAGAACCATTTTAATTTATTAAAAGAGATTCATCTGCATTCCATCTATTCAAACGTGTCATTCTTTTTTAATAACTCAAACAGCGGACCTCCAATAAAACTAAAAGTGGGATTAAAGCAGCGGTAATATCCAACCATACCCATAAACTCCTGTACATCATATTTGCTGCTTGGTTTAGTCATCTTTTGGATAGCCTCCACCTTGGCTGGTTGAGGTATCAGCCCAGTCGCTTCTTTTAAAAACCCTAGGTACTCTAGTTGCTCTTTGAAGAAGTGACATTTTTGAGGCTTCATATTATGTTGGCCTTCGCAAGCTGGCAGAAGACCTCCTCCAGATGAGTAAGATGCTCAGAGAACGTTCAGGAAAAGACATTGATATAGTCAATTTACACGAGGATGCAATACAGCTTCAGGTCGCAAGAATAGTATCCATGGCTTGTTGGAACGTAGCTGGGGCATTACACAGCCCTTGTGGCATATGGGTTGGTTAAAGAACCTTTGGATGTGATACTGGCGCATGTCTCCTGTTCCACCGTGTGTAACTAATATGCCAAAAAGGATATTTAATCCGGCCCAGAGAAGTAATGAGCTCCGCCTAATCAGTCCAGTGCATTGTCAATTTGTGAAAAGGGATACGACTCCTTTTTGGTGATACTGTTGAGCTTCCAGTAGTCTATTACCACCAAGTTGGTACCATCCTTATTTTTTACAATTAGGATGGCCAATGCCTACGTTCCCTTCAAAGGTTCAAACATCCCTTGATCCAGTACATTTTTGATATATGCTGTCACTACTTTCTCAGCAGTCCTTAATTGGCAGATTGTTCATGACCTGATGGGAGGATGATACTTAGTGTTCAACTGATGGACCACCCCCTGCACACATCCTAAATCATGGTCATCAACAGCAAAAATCTCATCATATTTGTGAAATTAAGCTATCACTCGATCCTTCTGTGCTTCCAATAAACCCAATAATTCATTGCGCAGTAACACACTCAATAAAACGGACTGTGGTTCAACAGGCAGACCAACTTTGTTTAGCGACCCAAACTTGTGAGCCTGAAAGATATCCTTAACAGAGGTCAAGTGTAAATACGCCACTATTTTATGTCAGCGGATTTGCAATGGTTCTGTTTGTAGGTTCACAAGTAAAATCTTGATCTCCCGGTGTCCTGGGAGTATGATGCCTGGAGCCATGTGTGGCTCAAGCCGCAATTTCTAATAAGGCTCAATAACTTCCTCATAGATTCCATGTGGTACTTCTACCTCCAACTCGTTGTTCACTATCACTTGGTGACCAGAGGGGATAGATATAGGTCCAGCGGCTCAGAGAGGCAGCCCTTGATATTCATATATCTGCTGGGGAAGGGGCCAGGTCCTCTTTTTTAATCAATGATAGTGCACCAGAATCACCTCATCACTATAGGCAAGGTTGAATTGCCCCATGTGCACCGAGTCCTTTGGCACTCCAAGGGAGGTAAAGTAAGTGGGGATTTGTTGTCCCAAAAGTTCAAACGTCTCCTCTGTCATCAACAACAGCACTTTAGCGTCGCATGATAGTGGTCCTAAATAACATGTCATAATTATCATTTGGTAACACAATTGCTGGGGCTACAATAACAATCAACCCAAATCGCAATGGAAGAACACTGCATGTTCCTTCAGAGACCATGCTATCTGCTCCAGCGGTCCCATATATAATCTGGTGTTCCACATAGATTTAATGTAAACTTAGCCACCAACTTAGTAGAAACTATGTTAGCTGGAGCACCCGTATCTCTTATAGAGCAGACTCAGGTTTTGGCTACAACAATTTCACAGTAAGTACATTCTGAATATGATGTATCTTGACTGGTTATTACATGGACATTTAAAATTGCGGCTCCCAAAAAAACTTGCAATCCCCTCGCAGCTTTGGGGTATTTATTGATGATAGTGTTGACCAGAGGAGCGACAGTTACTCCTTACAAAGAAGGTGTATTTTTGGATGGGTCCAACTTGTCAGTGGAAAATTGGTCAAACATTTGACAAGCATATGTCATGGGCTGCATCTGAGATCCTTCTTCTGCCGCAGCCTTGGTTTGCACTCGATTCAAAATATTCACCCCTCCAACTTGCTGCTGATATAAGAATGCATAATCATGCTGGGGGATTTTCAATATATACTTCAACGGGATCAGGTGGGACTTTAGGTTTAAGTTAGTGGAAGTAGAGAGTCCCATCTTTACTCCGCTATGACTTTTTACTGATAATACTGTTTTTGCTGTACATGATGGACCCAACAATTGGGGAAACCATGTGCCAAGTTCCCAGAGCGACCGCATTTAAAACAATTGAACCCATAGGACCTGCGTCCTTGATTGAAATACTATGGGGCACATCTAAAGTTGGACTGGGGTCACTCAGGGTATACAGGCCACTCCCAAGAGTTTAACAACTGATGATAACTCGGTTGAGGGTGAGTTTTCTAGTGATAATATGGCTGGGGGTTACTAGGTGGACTCTGACTAGGGAGGGATAATTTTCTCAATCAAGAAAGTCCAGCAGCAGATGATGTATGTTTCCGCTCTCTATTAAGTGGAGTAAATGTGATGGATAGAAAGCACAAAATCAAATGATTTTAAGCAAGGATATGTCAACTTTTAAATACAGAGCCATGACATTGTATCGCTCCTAGTATAGCTTAACTGCTGAGGTCATTGCAATGCACACATAAGCTTTAGATAGAACACCTGCCCTAATTAACACATGGGCTTCCACCATAAATTGATCAGCAAATTTGGTGAGGGTCTCATTACTCTGAAACACAATGGTTGAGAATTTTTCCATCTGCTGCACCATCTTCGTGGTTCACTAAACAACTGCAGCAAGGTTTCCTTCACTTCTGGATAGCTAACAGAACTGTTTGGAAAATGCAAATAACTTGGTTGTAACTTTCAATACCTAAGGTGGATATTAACAATTTTGCTTTATGTCAATCTGAAGCTCCTTCTACTTCATACTTAAATTGCTTAAACATTCCATGGATCTTACCATCACGATCAAATAGAGGTAGCTTATTGATACAAACATCCTGCAGAAGCTCCTTATGCCATTTGCGCACAGCATCCAAAGGAAGATTGAATTCTGCATATTCCACTGGGGCGGTGTGCCGTGCAGATCCACTGTCAAGGCAAGCCAGATATGACATGGCCAGCGACTAAAGAATTCTTAAACTATTTGTAATTGATCAATGGCCCCCTGTAGTTAGCACCACTGTAAAATTTGGTGATATCTCAGAGATACGCTGAAGGGGTTTTTACAGGGTAAGCCCACTGAGCAATAGGACTGACAATATGATGATTGTCATCCTCAAAACAACGTAATAAACTTTTAATAAATGTGGAGCAATTGTCCTAAAGACACTCTTTTATTTAATTTTTTATGTATAATGGATTCTCGCTGTTCCATTTGCTCCAAACTACTAACAACCCTCCCAATTTCAATCATCTCATCTTGATTATATCTCAGTGACTTCAGATGATACTATTTCATTGGCTTAGTAATTTAGTTTCGTCATATCTCATTGGTTCCAGAAGAATGTGGTATTAAATTCTCTATCACCTTAGTTTGAGGCTTTCACTCATTACTTGTCATTCATCAACATCCCGTTATTCGTCATTTGTCAACATTATTACCACCTGATTTGGAGGTAATCCAATATTATCATTTCAATCTAACATCACCTCATCCTAAGGCGCTCAAATAAATGTAACTAATATCAATATTGGCGTATTCTACCCATTCTGCTGTAACAACTTAGGGCTTATTGAACTTCTGTCGATTCACTCACTTTTGGTCAGATTGTAGTTTGAAATTTAGAAAAACAGCCCCACTCGTTGTCAACCTATTCATGTTTTGTATGTCAATGCATATGACGCCTGCTGACCCAATGTGGGGCAGTGGTGCACCAACTCCTAATGTTTTTTGGCCCTTGCCAAAACATGCTTGGCTGGATCAGATAGCCTTCCAAATTTTAAGCATGCTAATTCCCACCTAAGGAATTAGCCTTAAATCTCACCTAAGAACCAGGCAGTGCCACGCCGCCCCATTGTGCTCCCCCAGAGCAGCATGAAATTTGACCTTCAGGTTAAATATGGCAAGTTGTTTCCCTATTCAGATATAGCAATTATTGAAATAGCCCAGGCTGCTATGCATCTGCAGGCTTCATCAACTTCTGCCCCTTCAAGGGATATTTTGATCTTGGCTTCTCAAGTGAAGCTGATGCTGGAGTAGCTGCTACCATCCCCCTGGTGTTTCAGAGCACCCCCTCTCCAACTACTCATACCCAGTTGCCCACTGATACAACTCTTGTTGTTCAGTTTGTAGGCCACCCTTCCTACCTAACACCCAGTAAAATTTAGTTAAAGGAATTATCGCTGGATTATCAGAATATGGTTCCAATCCCATAGTACAATTTATGGTTCCTAATGTAGCCACTTGCCTTTCAGGCCCCCACAACTTTGCGACTATTTGCCAAGTATCAATGGAAATAGCCCTTTCAATCCCCCTCGCACCATTATCCTCTTTGCCACATACCATCATTTTTGAGCTTAAGAGGATGGAGGTCGCACCATTTGCCCTACCTATTTTGAACTGGACCATTTGAAATGGTGCTGCCCCTCCATCTCACAAACCATGGAATACACACCTGACCGTAAGTCCAGGGGAACATCCCCTGTGTGTCAACTGGTTCCTCTTCTAATTCCAAACAAAAAGGCTCCAAAAAGGGTGGCGGTACCTCTCGTCACCAAGGGCAATCTCACCCACGTGGTAGACAAACACTGGGTAACAGCCCTCCCTCTTCAGGTTCCTCCCCAGTGCCCACGTTCTCCTCTCCCAAACTCATACGCCTGATCAGGAAATTTGCACCAAAATTGCCAAAATGAAGTCAATCAGTCCAAAATTGAGTGGAAACAAGCCCAATGATTGGGATCCACATAGTCAAAAAGGAATGAAGTTTGACTCATCGGCTGGAATCACTGACAATTTTGATTTGGTTAGTGCCTTGATCATTAAAGTTAACCTCCTTCCAAAATTGTTGGGTATGATCTCCAATGTGCAGGTAGCAACATTGAACACCATTGGCGATAGATCAAGTTCCCTCCAGCTAATTGGGTGCTGCAGATGATGCAACGTTTTTAACCTAATGGCCCAGCGACTGGGCATGGGCGGGTTGGGCATCTAAACCTGGTTCCAACCAAATGGGACTTCCCCTACATGGGGTCTTGAGGAATTCCCGTTGCTCATCGGGCTAGATGATGTCACACTAACTGCTAGAAACACAGTCAAGTCTTGATTTGGGCGTTTGAGGTTGAATTGACAGCGACTTGACCTGCTGCCAAATTCTTTGATGTCACTTCCCAGTGAACTTATCTTCCCCCATTCCCAAATAATTCGCCAGTTAGGTCAAATTTGAGGGACCCAATCCAAACTTTTTCTTCTACAATTGACCACTATTTTATCAGTTGCATCACACTAAGAAAATTGTTGGTCAATTTTTCTTTCTTGAATTTCCCATTAAAAACTTTCCTAAAAATTAGTTTTTTAAATTGAAAAATAAACCGCCTTTTCTGCCAACCCCCACACTCCCCTTGGGGTTAACAGCCGTACTTGTCTGGTTTTTTATTATGTGCCTGTATGAGATTCTGGCTCCTCGACAGTTTTTGGGAAAATTCCTTTTCAGTTTTATTCGTCATACCAGCAGCAGTGCCTTTGGCATTCTGGTTTGCCGTTCAGGTGCTCTGGCACCTAGGCTGGCAGGCCAGTCTAATCATTACATGCTGTTTACCTGACATAATCAACCAACCATTATAATTACCCATTTCCGCCTTTCTTGTAGATATTAGCGCAGCAATGGTCCCTCCTTTTCAACTGAACCAGGTTGTGAAGAATATTTTCCTGTCCATAATAGCCCAGTTCCACTCAAAACCTCAAATTTCACACCCCATAGTTGCCACGGATATTTTGCCCATGTCAGTATGATCTGGCTTCCCAACTTGCAACAAGTTTACCCCATAAGAGCCTAGCGGTTTCCCCTGACCCCACTACTATCTCATTGTTATCACTGGATATATCCACAACTACCGATAAAGAGAACTTCGCTTACTTCTTGTTACCCATATAGATTAGTGTTGGGTCCCATCACATCTCCTTTGAGACCCTGGTGGACACTGGAGCCGCGGGCAATTTTATAAGTGTGGAACTGGCCCAGCAATTGGAACTTGACCTATATGCAAGCCCTTCAGTGATGGTTGTGTCGTTAGCCTCCCAAACCTCATACCTGGTTCACCAACCAGTCACATTTTCAATACACCAGTTCAGCTTCTGTGACCGCTTTTCTGCTATGCCAAACTTGGTGCTTCCAGTGATCTTAGGAGTGGGATGGTGGCACTGGCAACATGTCAAGATCCACCTGGAATCTAACATGCTGTCATTCATTAATGATCAGCTCGATGGTGAATTCCCCCTAATTGACACTCTTAAAAAGCTCAAGGTCGCAGTCCAATTACTTTCCTTGTCTCTCCTGCGTGCATACCGTCCAAATTTTCAAAAAATTTAATGTGCTATCAAAGCATTTCTGATTCTGAAAATGAGAATCATCTGCCTCCTCACACTAGATTTAATTGTGGATTTAGTATGATGGTGGAGTTGGTGAATTTTAACTGCCCGTTGTATCCCCACACAGCAGAAGAGGAGGCTGCGCTCAACACTTGGTTGGATGGTATCTTGAAAAAAGGGGGTTGTTTAAGGAGACATAGCCAGTCATGCCTCCATTCATCTTCGCTAAAAAAGCCAATGGTTCCCTCCACCCCTGCGTGGACTATGGACAATTAAATAAAGTCACAGTTTCCAATCCCTACCCCCTTCCTTAAGAGCAGATGATATGACAAGCAATTGCCAAATCTCGAGTTTTCCAAGCTGAATCTCATCAACACTTTTACCAGATTTGGGTAATGAAAGGGCAAGAAAGTTTAACAGCAATCTGAACAAAGTGAGGCATTTTCCAATTTCGCATAATACCCTTTGGGCTGATGAATGCCCCCACTACGTTTCAATGTATGATCAACATGTACTAGGTGACCTCCAGTTTACTTTCGCGGTCACATATATCAATGACATTCTGGTTCACTCCCTGACTCCCAAAAAACACACTATTGACTTGGAAGCGGTCATGGCCGCCTTGCATAAGGCAGTCTTGTTTGTTAAGCCTTACAAATGTGAGTTCTATAAGGAGGAAGTTACCTTTCTTGGGAACCTCATCCTTAAAGATGACTATGTGATCCCTCATAATAAGTTGGATGCTATCCAAGAATGGCCAACTCGGACAACCCAGAAACAATATGAAGTTTCTTGGGAACCATCATTTTTTTAAAAAGAATTTCCCGCCACTTTCCCAGCTTGCTGCCCCGCTCCACCCCCTTACAGGGAAGAATGTATAATTCTGCTGGATGCCCGAATGCCAACAGGCGTTTGAATCAATTAAAGAGGTGTTTCTATCCCCTTCCATTTTGAAACACGCGGATCCTGCCAAGCCATATATCATTGCATGTGACGCCAACTTGGTAGCAGTGGGAGCAGTGTTACTCCATGAGCACGATGGCTTGGAACATCTTTTTGCCTATTTTTCCTGAAAGTTTACCTCTATGGAGCAGTCTTGGGCCATCTGCAGCAAGGAGTTGGCAGCTGTAGCATGGGCATTCACTCATTGGAGGTACCTGTTACAGGGTGCTCAACATGAGTTAATGGTCCACACGGATCACCAGGCTCTCTTGTTTTTTTTGTAAACCCCAGAAATTGGCACACTGGCAAGCACAAACCTATCAGGACTTGTGCAGTTTCAATTTCAAATATGAGTTTGTAAAAGGTGCACTTAATGTACTTCCTGATTTCCTCAACCAAAACCCCGCCCATTGTCACATAGATTTGGAAGAAGTGGATCTTGTTAACATTATTCCCACTGCCCAAATTTTGATGATTGTTCCCCCTGTCATTTCTTCGGCTGCCCTTGCCCCCAATGCCCCGCTTGTGGCTCAGGTCTTAGCTGGTCAAATGGCCTGCCCTGAAGGGGTAGAGTTATTCGAGCAATTGACCCTTCAAAATCATAAACACTCTCTGAACTCCTTGGTGGAGGGACTCATCTATTTTAGGTCAAGAAGTTTGGGTTTCCCCTCTTTTCTGAACTGAGGTATCTCATACGCATCATGACTCTCCCACGATTGGCCATCCAGGCAACAAAAAATGCATCAAGCTTATTAAGCGAACCTATAACTGGGCGGTCTTGACAAAGGAAGTTCCAATTTAGATTGCTGATTGTGTTACCTGTGCTTGGGAAAGTCAGACCGCTCAGGAAGGAAGGGACTCCTACACCCATTACAACAGGCGGAGGGTCCACGGACATTGGTGTATGTGGACTTTATTGTCAAACTCCCTTGTTATAATGAGTTCATAGCAGTGATGGTGGTGGTTGATCGCTTCACAAAATTTTCCCTTTTTATTCCCTGTACTTTTGCGATCACATCTGAAGAGACCACTCAGCTCTTAGTACGCCATGTGTTCTTAATGTTTGGTCTCCCACAGGAGATTATCAGTGACCGTGGACCCCAATTTACAGTGCATTTTTGGAATGAGCTATTATCCATCCTAAAAATCACCCCCTGTTGCTCCATTGCTTACCACACACAATCTGACAGGAAAACTGAGTGTGTTAACCAAATTTTGGAACCGTATTTGCGCTATTACGCTTTGGCCGCCCAGGATACTTGGGCTGATGACCTCCCTCTAGCCCAGTTCGCTTATAACAATGGAACTCACGCCTCTATGGGGTTTTCTCCTATGAGGAAACGTTAGGTTATAACCCTTTTTTTCAGTCAGTCCTTTTATATGCCCAGAGGTTCCTGATGCCGCAGATCACGTTGAGCATATCTGCTCAACACAGTCCTTAGTCCAGGAGCACATCACAAAAGCTATAGATGATTATAAGTAGTTCACGAATTGAAAACAGCTTCCTGGCCATGATATTGTGGTGGGTTTGAGCGTCATGTTGGAAAATCGCCACCTGAGGATGCTAGTACCTTCCAAATTACTTTCCAGCAAGTGTTTGGGTCCCCACCTGGTGGAGGAAGACTTGGGCAATGGTGCGTTTCAGATGAAACTGCTGAGTCATTGGAAACAGCATCCCATATTTCATGTATCACTTTTGTCCCCATTCAAGGGAATCATCCCTGCCAAACCCAAACCTATTGTGATTGAGAATATGGAAGAAGCTGAGGTGGAAACCATCTTAGCATCCCACAAATCCCGGTGGTTGTTCCAGTAGCTCGTGGCCTGGAAAGGGTATCCAGCTTATGAGAACAGTTGGGTTAAGGTTTGCAATTGCGCTAACTGCATGGAGCTGGTAGAGGCATTCCATGAATCCCACCCTAACACCCCCTATCCCCACCAGAAGGTCGCTATGGTAATGGCAATCAAGCTACCCAAGGCGCACAAGAATGTGGCCCTCGTGAAGTTTCCCAGTGGTAGTGCCTTCCCTTTGGAAAAAGGGAAGGGTAATGTAAGTCCAGGGGAACATCCCCTGTGTGTCAACCAGGTCCTCTTCCCATTTACAAAAAAAAGGCTCTGAAGAGGGTGGTGGTACCTCTTGTCACCCAGGGTGATCTCGCCCACGTGGTAGACAAACACTGGGTAACAGCCTTCCCTCTTCAGGTTCCTCCCCCAGTGCCCACGTTCTCCTCCCCCAAACTCATACGCCTGATCAGGGAAATTTGCACCAAAATTGCCAAAATGAAGTTGATCAGTCTGAAAATGAATGGAAACGAGCCCAATGATTAGGATCCACATAGTCAAAAAGGAATGAAGATTGACTCATCAGCTGGAATTGCCAATGATTTCAATTCAGTCAATGCTTTGATCATTAAAATTAACCACTTTCCAAATTTGTTGGGTATGATCCCCAACATGCAGGTAGCAGCATCAAACACCATTGGCAATAGTTTGAAGCTCCCTCTCAGCCAATTGGGCTTTACAGCTGATGCAACGTTTTTAACCAAATGAACGGCCCAGCGACTGGGAATGGGCGGGTTGTACATCCCAAACACGTTTCCAACCAAATGGGACTTCCCCTACATGTGGTGGCCTTGGAGAATTCCCATTGCTCGTTGGGCTAGACGCCATCATGCTAACCGCCAGAAATGCAGTCAAGTCTCAGTTTGGGTGTTCGAGGTTGAACTGACAGTGATTTAACCTGCCGCCAAATCTTTAGATGTCAGTTCCCAGTGAACTTATCTGCACCCATTCCCAAATAAATCGCCAGTTAGATCAAATTTGAGGGACCCAATCCTGGCTTGTTTCCTCTCCAATTGACCACTATTAATAAGTCATGTCGCACTGAGAAAATTGTTGGTCAATTTTTCTTTCTTAAATTTCCCATTAAAAACCTTTCCTAAAAATTAGTTTTTATGTTGGAAAATAAACCGCCTTTTCCGCTGACCCCACACTCACCTCAAGGTTAACAGCCATACTCTTCTGGTATTTTATTATGTGCCTATATGAGATTCTGGATCATTGACAGTTTTTGGAAAAATCCCTTTCCAGTTCCTTATCCGTCATACCAGCAGCAGTGCCTTTAGCATTCTGGTTTGCCATTC
The DNA here is from genome assembly GCA_022478985.1 of Massospora cicadina. Classification (NCBI taxonomy): domain Eukaryota; kingdom Fungi; phylum Entomophthoromycota; class Entomophthoromycetes; order Entomophthorales; family Entomophthoraceae; genus Massospora; species Massospora cicadina. The sequence continues at coordinate 141,603 of JAKSZP010005380.1, read as the reverse complement.
AGGTGCCAGGGCACCTAGGCTGGTAGGCGGGTCTAATTTTACATGCTGTTTGCCTGACACTGACTCTATGCTCAATGACCTCATAGCTGATCCAATATCATTTTTCAATTGGTCAACTATCCTTCTCCCCTCCCCCAAAGTGGTAGCCACTTCAACCACTGAATTAAACAAACCAAAAATTACCTCAACGAACCTCTTCACCTGAACCCACAAGTCAGGAGCCAGAATGGACATAAGTAAGTTTTAATCCTCCCAGCCAAATGCAACAGATAACCCATATGCAAACAACCCAATCAAATTCAACTAGAATCCATGGGATTATTTTGTTGAGGTTGATGAATCAGGTGAGCTTAACCTTGAATCCAAATGGGCTGGGCCCCTCCATTCAAAATGTACTCAATACTGATTATGCGGCCCAATTCTTAAAGTGCCATTATGCACCCCGCCCTGATGCCACCCCATTCAAATCTGAACATAACTATCTGAAGAGACATTGCCTCCCCCAAATGTCAACCAACCCATAAAACTGTTGCAAAATTACTTGCATTACTGGCTACGGGACTGCAACCTCTTATCCTACTTAGTACCATGCTTTCAAAACAGAAAAAAGACCTATCCTGATACTATCAGATGGTGAATTCTACAGTTCAAAAAGTTTCAGCAGTTGCAAAGTTAATCCCAAAGACCCACATTACCCGCAACAACCTTGCAACCATCGCCACCCTACCTAAAGTATACCTTGAGGCGGAAAAAATCACTTTCAGACTATATTTCCACTTCCTCCTCATGCACATTAAGTTGCAAGTACCCTTTATTATCTTATTTTCCATGATGCGCCCACACAATTGCTATCAGCTCTGTGCTACTACATTTCCTCAACAGATGAGGGAAGAAGAGCCTCCCAATCCCCTTCACCCACCGCCATGGTTGGATAGCAGTTTTCGCTTCTGACTTAGTTGGTGTTTTTTTTGAATTTCATGTCAGTTTGAGTGGATCCATCTGTATCATTTTGACTTTATTTTATTTTAATTTCAGGATTTAGCTCGTTTAAGAATAAGTTATGTCCATCCCCTGGTCAGCTTGCCTCAGTTAAATAAAAACTTAGGCTTATCATCCAGTCATATCAGAATTGCAACAGCAATATCACTCATTCCACCATAACTGCTTATACTTATTGTCCAGTCATATCAGAATTTCGACATTACCCCCCTTGACTGTACATTATCTTCCTATTCTTTATAAGCCCAAAAAAACTTCACGTGCACTCAGTTAATGATCAGGCCATTTGTGGGGTCTTTGATAGTATAAGCATCAACACCTGTTCTCTCAATTGTTTCAAATGGACTAATCCAAATGCTGGTCAATTTGTGCTTCTGATCAAACCCATGTTGGTCATGGAATAGAACCATGTACCCATCTTTGAACTGAGCTATCCCCATGCCATACCAGATCAGCAGCCTGATTCTTTATATTTTCCTGCCAGCCTGAACTAGTACGCTTCATTTCCAGCTTGATCAGCATGCTTGTTAGGTAGGTCAAGTAGCGTTGATGATCTATACCACTGGTATCTTCCACATAGGCAAAGAGCAGTGAGGGTAGAGCTGGGTGCCGTCTATATAGTAACTGAAAATGACTCTACCCATTGCCAAGTGATAGCTGATGTTGTAAGTGAAGACGGCGGTGGATAGGAGGATACTCCAATTAGAGGGTCTATCTATTAGCAGCTTCTGTAGTATATTCACCAGTGTTACATTGGCCTGTTTGACCAGACTTTTAAATTATGGGTGATATGAAGTCATTTGAGCTGTGCGGATGGCTTTAATTCATTGAGCTTGGTAAAGTGTGAGAGGTGAAGTTGGTCCCGTTGTCATTAAGGATGAACTGAGGGCAGACATGTCACAGAATTACATATTCCATCACCAACTTAGCCACTGCAACCGCCCCCAAATCTTGTATTTCCCACGCCTCAACCCATCTGGTCAAGTGGTCAATCGCCACTAGAATATACTTGGACCAGTTTGCTCCAGTTGGCATGGGCCCATGACATCAATAGAAACGGTATGCAAGCAAAGTGGTTTTTACTTTCTGGTACAAAGCCTTTTGGTGGAATGGCTTCTCCATTTGGAACAGATGGCTGAAGAAAATTGTTTTGAGAACGTCAAAGTGCATGCTTTCCCAGTAGTACCAAGTTCAATTCAATTCCAGGATCTTACATACTCCATCATGTCCAACAGCTCAGTGTGCTCTCATCTCTAGTATTTGGTCAGGTGGAAGATCTTGGGATATTCACGTTATTGTACAGTATTGTCATGGATGAGGCTGATAAAGATTGGACTGGGCTCCCAGTTGGGGTGTGTGAGCACCCAGTGGAGAGCCAAGAATGCCAAGGGAACAGCGGTCCATGCGACTAGAAGAAGGGGAGATCTATTGGGGACGTGAGGAAAGTAAATGTTCATTAATGTACTGAAGGCCCCCAAGGCAAACCAAACGGTTGCAATGGGGGCAGCCGCGAGTCTTGCGAGGGCAACCCCCAAGGGTGGGAGAGGCGGGGAGGATGAAGACTCCTCCAGGGTTCGCGTTTTCTGGCCTTCAGTTTCAAATAGGTGAGTTCGTGCGCCAGCAAGGGGTGGCACAGGACCCACCATGCGAACAGGGGTGCTGTCAGAGGGGAAAACGGACCTGCAGCGAGCATTAGGGCTGAGCTCCCCTTGGGTGGGGTGCTCTGGAGCCCTCAAGTGGGTGGGATCAGTGGCGGACAAGCCAGATGTGGGGGCCAAGCTCACGAGCACTGGGGTGGGGGCGCCCTGATGATGCTCCAATAGGGGAGTGGTCTCAGAGATCCAAGCGGCAGAGCGAATGGACAGATTTGCATTAGACAGGTATGCAAAAATGGATGGAGAATTGACTTCATCATTGGGGAGAGGCAGTTTATGGCGGATATGATCCACTGCCACATGGTGGGGTCAAGAAACTGGATGACCCATTCAGTGATCATCAGGATGATTATTTGGATGGTGGCACGCTTTGCTGGATTAATCAGCGGAATTTTTGAAAAATAAACAGGCGGAGTCCTCAGCAAGGCGTTCAGGGTATTCAGGTTTTATTTAGTGCAAAGCGCGGGAAGATTAGAGAATGAACTGACTCTGCCCCTCAACAGGGCAGTTGCCTTAAGTATGGGGAGAATTTCATAGTGGGGATGCGAGGGATTGGGTGATTGGGGATTGGCGATGGGATTTGGTTGGCTGGTGGGTGAGAGGGTGGGGGGATTTTCAAAATCTTGGCTAAAATCAAAAAAAAACTTTTTGCAGATTTTCCAAATTTCTGGGGCCAAACCAGGTCAATGGTACTGATCTGGGCCCTGACCATTCGAGTTGGGCTGTTCACATGGTTCAGATTCCCCAGATTTGTCCCGGGGGCTGTGGCCTTGGTGCTGGGTCATCTGCAACCTAGTCTGAACTCTCAATCTGATTATTAGCATGATCTGAACTTCCCAGATCCATCCCAGGGAGTAGGGGCAACTGGTCTGAGTTGCTTGTAACCTGGTTCAAAACCCAATTGTGTGCCAATCTGATTTTTGTCCCCAGCCAGTCCAGATTAGCTCCTCCAGCCCGGAATTTGCAGACTGGGCTCCAATACTATCACTGGCTATTTCCTCAAAATTTTGGTATGTTTTCCCTGGTGAGTGAGGGGTCCCAGGGCCTGTCCATGGCCCCTGGCTTGCATAATCTCCTGGCAGGCCCCCTCTATTAGTCTTACCAGGGTTGAGGGGGGAGAGGGGAGAAACCTGATTGTCTTTAGGGGGAAGGGCAGTCACCCAGCGCTCATCAACCAAATGAGTTAAGTCACTCATCTGCGACAGGGGGTCCATTTGAGCCTTTGGGCCCCTTTTTATCTAAAAGGGATGTTGCTCCCTATCCAGTTGTAGGGGCTGGTCCCCAGGACTTACAACTATCCATTTGTACAGTTCTCCATTATTCTGGAATTTATTGGCCCATATTCTATCTAATACCTTGATAACTTAAGGCAGTTCATTGTCATATTTTCTGATAAGCATTTTATCATACATCATGTCGCTCAGATCCGCTGTAACTGCAATTGTTGAAAATCTTGATAAAGCAATTAGCTTTTTTGGTGTTTGGCTCCAGGACGGTGAAGGATTTCAAAATCATAAGCCTGCAGTTAGAGAGCCCATCAGGCTAGACGCCCTACAGCTCTCTGAGATTCTGCAATCAGCGTAATAAAGTGTGGTCCATTACAACTTTAAACCTAACCCATGCAAATATACCCTGAATTGCTTATATGCATATATTATTACTAAGCACTCCCACTCAGTCACGGTGTAATTGCTTTTGTGGAAGTTCAATCTACAACTTCAGTATGCTTCTGGATGCTCTTTCCCTTCATCATCTTTTTGAGATAGAACTGCCCCAACAGCAGAAAGGGAAACATCCGTCTGAATGATAAATTCCTTATCAAAATTATGGTAGCATAGCACTGGCGCATTGATTATTGCTGTCCAAAGCATATAAAAAAGTGTTGATGGTGTTCGTCTATTTGAACATGGCATCCTTTTTTCAACAACATAAATAGTGGGTTCCCAATACATCTGAAGTTAAGGATGAAGCGCAGGTAGTAACCCACCATCCTCAAAATATACCTATATATTATGCTTACTGCTTGGCTGAGTCATTTTTCAGATAGCCTCCACCTTGGATGGCTGTGGTTTCAGCCCCCTTAGATTTTACCACAAACTCCAGGTATTTCAACTGGTTTTTAAAGAAGTAACATTTATGAGGTAAAATCTTGATGTTGGCCTCAGCAAGCATGCAGAATACCTCCTCTAGATGATCAAGGTTCTCAGAAAAGGTTTTGAAGAAAACATTGATATTGTTAAGGTATACAAGAATGCACGACAGCTTCAAGTCTTTGAGAATGGTGTCCATGGCTCGTTGGAATGTAGCCATGGCGTTAAATAGCCCTGAGGCATATTAGTCAGTTAAAAAGCTCTTTGGATTGTATTATGGCGCATTTCTCCTGTTCCGCCATGGGAAACATGAACTGCCAGTAACCTGATATCAATTCCATTGCCATGAAGTAACAAGCTACCCCTAACTGATAAAGAATCTCAATCCATGTCAAGGGATACGAGTCCTTGGTGATGCTGTTAAGCTTCTGGTAGTCTATTACTACCTAGTTGGTGTCGTCCTTCTTTTTTACAATAAAATAAAATATAAAAATATTTGAGGTGGGTCAACCTTGGGACAAAAACTCCACACCAAGAATTTTTCTATCAAGTACAGGTTTTGAACTCCAAACTTGCACTAGGGTGGAAGTATTTTTAACTGCCAGGCTGATCACCCTTTTCCTTTTACAATAAGAATGGGTGAAGCTTACAGACTCTTTGATGGTTCAAGCAACCCTTGCTCCAGTAAATTTTTGATCTCCTCTGTTACTACTTCCTCAGCTGTCCTAGACTGACAGATCAGCTAAGACCTGAAGGGAGGATGATCCCCAGTGTACACTCTATGGACCACCCCCAAGCGCACCCTAATTCATGATTGTCAGCAGCAAAAACCTCCTTATATTTTTCAGATATAGATATCGCTTTATCATTCTGATTTTCTGATAACCTGACTAAGTTTTTACGTGGCACACTGTCATTACACTGGATTTGAATTAACTGGTAATCCAAATTAATCCAACAACCTAAACTTGTGAACCTGAAGGACCTCCTCAACAGGGATCAATTGTAAATACGCCACCTAATGGTGTCAGCAAATTTGTAATAGTTCCATTTTTAGATTCACTAGTTGAACCTGATCTCCTCATGTCCAGGTAATTTAATGCCTGGAGCCACACAGGGCTCAAGCCACAATTGCTGATAAGGGCCAATGACATCCCATGGAGTCCATATGGAACTTTTACCTCCAATTCAGTGTTCACTATTACATGGTGACCGGAGGGGATGGATATAGGCCTGGCAGCACTGAGAGGCAGCCCTTGATATTCATATCTCTATTGGGAAAGGATCCAAGTCTTGTTCTTTAGTTAATGGTAACGCACTGGGATCACTCCATCTCCATAAGCTAGGTTTATATGTCATATGCACCAAAACTTTTTGCACCCCACTAGAGGTAGAATAAATTGGGATCCACTGCCCCAGAATTTAGAACGTCTCTTCTGTCATATTAATGACAGCACCAGAGTGTCGCATAGAAGTAGTTCCAATTAACAGGTCATAATAGCTGTTTGGTAACACTATTGCCAGAGATACAACAACAATTGACCCAAACAGCAAGGGGAGCGCACTGTATGCTCCTTATGAGACCATGTTTTCCGCTCCAGCAGTCCCATACACCATGCAATGATCTATATCAGGTTTTGATGTCAACTTTGCCACCAACTTAGTGAAAACTATGTTGACCAGTTATGGAGGCTTTGAATTACACTTCCAATGGAGCAGGTTTTCTCTTGAAGTTACTTAATTGGTCTCTTTAAAAAACAATAAAGTAAAAGCGAGTTATAATTTAACTAATTTTATTGTAAGGATGGAATATTTATAGGTTTTATAATGGTTCAGGATCAATTTGATCTAATTAATCTCAGAGCAATCAAATCTTCTATCCCTTGATAAGGATGAGAGTAATTATTCTTATTAACCTTGATAGATTTAGAAAATTACGCTCTCCTTCTGATAGTGCCAGGGGAATTGATGGAGTAGAATTTTCAGAAATAAGAGAATTTGGCAAGATCCTGACACTTCCCCCCTCAAAATTTGATTGCAGAGGAGGGTGAATTCTTAAAAATCTGGGATGAATTCGGTTTATCACTATAACAGTATCAACATGAACATTTAAGATAACTTTTCTTTCTCGTTGCAAACACTTTTGCAACCCATTCAATTCAAGACTAAATCTAGTTTGATAATCTCATAGAGGGGATTAGTCTGCGCCCATGTCTGGGAGCAGTTGGTCAAGCAAGGCAAGAGGAGCAGGCGGAAGGCCCGCGGCCTCTAATGTTTGAAAACGCCCCAGAGAATCCAGCGGAATAGAAAAAAAATCTAAAAAAACTGGCGGTCACAATTTCCCCAGAGATACTCACGTGGCAAGCACGATGCAACCAGTACATCAATACGCCACATTCCCAGCCACTTTCATCGGTGGAATTTGGAGTCCGTGTGTATCTGGACATCCAAAAACGGCCCTATGGGAAAAATTTTGTGAAGATGTACACAAAATTTTCCCGACCGCAGTGTACGTTGCACCTCACTCCATGTCACGTGGTTGGCTGGACCTAGGTTTTGAAAGCAAAATAGCAGCAGACAAGGCTGCAGCGGTGCACGTAGTGGTCAACCTCCCCAAAGGGCAACAGGTCGTCAAAACTAAATGCACCAGATGGACAAAATCAAACCAAATTTTCCTCACGTTTGACTTTTTGCCTACTACAGTAAAACGTGACATTTTGGAGCAACACCTGAAAGATGGTCTCGCCATATACAGCGAAATACAATCTTTCGAAATGCAACGTTTCATGCTGATGCCACACCTGTGCACTGGCAAAGCCATCGCAGTTCTGACCCCAACTGAGGAGATCGCGAAGGACCTAACCCAGATCCCGCACTCCACCTTTATTGATATTGCAGGGCACACCACCCACCCATTCTGGGTAACCGTGGACAGCGCGCCCCCCATTTGCACCCACTGTGACGCGTTTGGCCATAAGGCACACGCGTGCCCCATTGAAGAGGGCGTTACATTCCAAGAGCACCCCTCGACGGCCATGGCCAGCGGAGAGGTGCACTACGAACCAACCGCAAGCACCAAAGAGGCTTTCCCGTGGGGAGCACAAGGCTGCTACCTATTGGTAAAGCCCATCTCCCCACAGGAGCAGAAGAAGGCCAAGCAGGCCCATAGGACTGCAGCCAAGGAAGTGGCCAAGGTCACCACCACCATCCCACACTCACAACACCAGGAGGACATGGAGACCTTCGTGGTGGAAGCAACTCAGGAATCCATCACCCAATCAGATTGGGAGGCCCAAGCTGAACGGGCCACTCAATCTGAGGATCCAATGGGAGATTTAATCTCACCCAATCGCTGCACCCAAACCCCGGTTGAAACCAACTTGGGACCTATCCCAACCAAAAAAATTTTTTTTGCCCCACTCGACGGTGCACTGAACTTATCCGCACCACAAAAAATTCGTCCGACGTAGGGAAAACAAAAAGTGAAGGCAAAGCCAATGCAACTCTTTCCGCAAAAATTAACAAAAACCCTGATAGCGTTGCTGCTAATATCCGTGCTGCTGTGAAAGCCCGTGGGGACCTGGAAGAGGCTGGTGGGCCAGGGGGCCCACCCCTCACACCTAAGGTGTGATGGGGGAAACCTTCACTCTAGGGACGCTGAATATCACCGGACTCAAGGCCTCCCCATCCTGGGCTAGGAAACTGAGTTTTTTACAAAATAATTTACCTGTGGATATCCTGGCCATCCAGGAAACCCACTGTCCACGAGGTTCCGAGGATGCTTGGAAAACAATGCTCCTACCATCCCTATCCTTTTGGTCAAAGCACTGTGGGGTGCTATTTGGAAAAACAATTTTTTCAAATTTACATCTTCAGAAACATTCCTAAATGACTGAGTGCTCATTGTCACCTTCTCATGGGCCGATGTTGCACACACAATTGTCAACATTTACGCCCCAAATGGTGCACAAGAGCGTCGGGAATTTTTCTCATCGGTCAAATCCCTCCTGCTACCCCCCGATTCTTTCCTAATTGGCGACATGAACTGTTGGCTAACCTCACCAATGGACTGGTGGCCACCCTCACCCCACGCCCCACAGGGTCATGTAGAACTATGCATTCTAAAAGCCACCATTGGGTTAATGGATGCGCTGCCGCGACATGCCCCACTGCTCAAAAACATGATGCGTCCCCACATCCACAACAGCCAATTAAGGTCCATGACCTGCGTTGACCTTATTCTAGCGCCGGCGAAATTCCAACCCCACATCTCCCACTTCAAAACAATGAAAATGGAATTCTCCAACCACCGACTGGTCTCAATAACATACCACTTACCCATCACAGTTGCAAAGGCCCCACTTTGTGCAAAATCCGCCCCCCAGAGCTTGCATCACCAGGATTTTCCACGTGGGTGGAAGAGGCAACTTTAGCAAAAACGTTTGTTGCACCGTTTTGCACGGACCCCATTTCCACATAACAACTTTCAAAAAAGATACCATCCGCCACTATCGCCATCTCTCATCCAGACGCTCATGAGCCACATCGGTGGTTATATCCTGCGCGCTGGTGGAATTGGCCCACTTGGAGTCCAACATTCTAGCCTCAGGATATAGCCCTGCATGGGGCCAGAAGTGGGCGGAGGCAGCAGCCCACCTCAACGCACTTTAAAGGCAACACAAACATTGGGTTTGTGTCCAATACAGGGCCACACACATCACTAAAGGCGACAAGTGCACCGCATACTTCTTTAAAAAATTTTTGCACACGCCAGAGCGTGGCCTGCACACAGGTGCGAAGATCAGATAATTCTATTGTGGACACACCAGCCGAAGTGGCAATTGAAACGCAAAGATATTACTCTGAGTTATACCGAGATGAACCAATTCAGCTGGCTGAAATGGCAGAATTTCTCGCCAGAGCTCATATCCGCACCATTTTCTGATACCCGGAAATAATGAATTTAATTACTCCGAACGAATTATGGACTACTATTCGCGGTGTGCCAAACCAAAAATGCCCAGGCTCAGATGGCATTCCATATGAGTTCTACAAAAAATATTTTAAGTACATATCCCCATTGCTGCTAGCCTCACTCAACCAAAGCTTGTTGGAAACGCGCCTCCTACCAGGAGGATATGAGGCTTTTACAGTCACACTCTTCAAGAAAGGGGATAGGCTAGACTTAGCCAACTGGCGCCCCATTTCTCTAACAAACACAGATTTCAAAGTTTTAACAAAAATCATGGCTAACCGTTTAGGGACTGTAGCATCTGCCACCATCTCTCCAGAACAATTTGGTTTCATCCCCAGAAGGTCGATTTGGGATAACGTGCACTCTGTGGCTAATGTGTGTCAGTCCACAGCCTCTGGGGCACTTGTATTCTTGGACCAACAAAAGGCCTATGATAGAGTAAACTGGGAATACCTTTGGGCCTGCCTCCAGCAATTCCGCCTACCTCCCCGCTTCATTAAATGGTGATGCTGCTCACGGAATCTGCAACAATGGTTGTGCGCAGCCCAGGTTTCCTAACGGAAGTAGTCCATCCTCAAAGGGGCCTGCGACAAGGGGACCCCCTGAGCCCACTCTTATACAACTTCAGCCTTGACCCACTACTGCGAAATGTGAATGCCCAACTCACTGGGGTCCATGTGCCAGGCCAAACCCCAGTCAAGATGATGGCATTTGCAGATGATTGCGTGGTGGGGGTGTCTAATAATAAAGATGCACGCGCGCTTGAAGCCCTCATCCAGGAATATTCCCGGGTAAGCAACGCGGCACTGAACGCCTCCAAAACCGAAATCATCCTCCTTGGTCGGTTTCAGAACTGCTGGGCCCCAGCAAGTAGTTCCCAACCCAGCCCAGCTGCTCGCCCAAGTCCACGCCTTACTAACTCAAAACACACCGCTCCACTGGTGCTCCCCTTTGTGCCGCGACCTACCATAGGACCGGTACGCCATCTGGGCGTGTGGTTGGAGGCAGGAGGATACGCGTCAGCAGTAATGGAGGGCCATATACTGGACAACGTGACAGAAGCGAATCGCCTCTCTCAGAGCCCACCCTACTACCCTCACTGGCAGGGTTGTTCTTGCCAACTCTATGCTCCTATCCAAAGTCTGGTTTGGAGCCCACGCCATCCCCTTCTCCCCAAGCTTCTTCAAATCCCTGTATGCTTTGCTACAAGGTTGGCTTTGGTCAGGCCGCCCTCCACCAGTACGGCTAGAGGTCATGTTTGGCCCTCATCATCATGGTGGCATGGGCCTACTTGACTTCAAAGCCCATGCCGCCAAGATCCTAGGCACCTGGATTGCGGCCGTCACTGCTCCTACACTCCCATCCCAACACTGGTCCCGCGCGGCCCGCTCCAACTTCTCCCGAGCCTTGGGCCTCAACAATCCATCAAACCCCCACTCCCTGATGAAATACCTCGCATCACACACATCAGCCACAGGTCCTCACGGGACCAAAACCCACTACAAACGAATCCTACTCTCCATGCGAAGCGCAGAGTGGAGAATTCGTATTAGTGGACATACAACCCAAGAGGCCGCCCCTCTCCTCAGTTCACACAAGAGGTACAGGGGCTACCCATCCATGATGGCGTGATCCCCATTCGACCCCAAGTCCTATCCAGGGTGGACTACCTGGACATGATGGACATCCCTTATTCCACTGAGACCCAAAAGACTATCTGGAAATACGCACACCATCCTCTGTTGCAGCCTCAAGTCCGTTCCCATGTGTGGCGCTGCCTGAGGCGGGTGTATCGTACAGCTGAGCGCTCTAATGCTTTACACTCATCCTGTGTCGTGTGTGGCCAGTATGGAACGCTGTTTCACCGCCTGGAGAAGTGCCCCACCTCTAAAGTAATATGGCGCGAAGTCCAACGTCTGCTAGGCCAGGATCAAACACATCCCTTCAGTCTGTCAAGAGATATGTTTGCTTCATCAATGGCCTCCCCCTCCCACCCTCCCTTCGTGCTCTGGTGGTTGCAATCGCCATGTGGACTATCCACACGATTGTCTTGGATGCCATCGCCGGATCCATCCCCACCCTCCCTGAAGCTGTCCACAGATTCCGGTCTCATTTGGTGGATCACTTTCAAGCGTGGATGTTTGGATATCTCCCACCACATCGCCGGCAGCTGGTCTTCTCCTGGTTCCCAGTCTGGTTCATCAAATCAGACCCCTTCCTCCACACGTGCTCAATAGTGGCTACGCCCCCTACACACGTTCCCTCCCCCTTCCCATAAGTGGCGTTCCCGCTGGCAACAAGAGATAGCATCGCTTCTCTAGGGTGCCTCACCTGGTACTGAGTTTTGTCTCATCTGAGTCATATTCAGAAGTTTCCGTCCCATGGTCAGCCTTCCCCGCAATAAGTTAAATTAAAACACTCTAATATGATATTCTGGTAAGGCGGGTTTATGCTGATTACTTCTTTTTATCTCCTTTTGAGTGGCTACTTCAATCAATTTTATGGCTTGAGCTTGAAGACAAAAAACCTCATCAGCCAGATTTCTCATAATTAAATCAGTATTATCAGGTATGCTTTCTTTGATTAAGGCTTGAACACTAGAAGGGACTGATTGATCTCAACCATATATGCATTTAAAAGGTGACATCTTGATGATCTGATGATAGCTTATTTGATATGCAAATACTGAACTTGGTAAATAGAAGTTCCACCGAGAAGGATCAGTGAAAGCCTACTTTTTTTAAAAATTGAGACTAGAGTTCCATTGTCTCATTTGATGAACCCTTTCATGGATGGATGGTAAGGAACAAAACTTTTTGTGTAGTATTGAATAATTTAGACAGTTCCTGTAAAAGTTGCGAGGTAAAATTAGTCCTATTATCTGACATAAGGACCAAGGGACATCCATGTTGAGCAACGATTTTCTGGTAAAGGATTAGAACCATAGTTTTAGCAGAGGGGTGGCAAGAAAAGTATGACCTCAACCCATATAGTTAAGTGATCAGATGCCATAATAAGGTACCGATGGCCATGTAATCCTCAAGGAAAAGGGCCTACAACATCGATGCTTACCACTTTGAACGCTTTAGTTGGGGGGATAATATGGTGTTAATTAGTAGGCTTGGTGGCTCCATGGCTTTTAAAAATGAGACATAAGGTAAGGGTCTCTCAAATGAATTCAAGCATGTTATTCCAATAATATGGGGGTTTCAACCACCCTTGAGTCTTCTTTAACCCGCAATGACCTACTTGTTTATGTCTCTCCATAACAGCATGAAATTTTGATTTTGGGTGCAAAAAGGGTAGCCACTTGGACTTGACCTTTTTATACAAAGCTCCTTCTCGAATCATGGTATCTTTGGTGATATTTTTAAAAAAGCTTGTTCCTCTTCAGATTCTTGATCCCACAATTATGGTCATCCAAAAAGATTATATAGGCGTTCATCATTTCCCAAATCTAAAATCAATATAGGCAGTCATGATAGACCATTAGAAATTTTATTTTGAGCACCCAAATGATGCACAATAGAAAATTTGTAATTTTGTAATCTTAGAGCCCAATGGGCCAAGCTCCCATCAGAATCCTTCATTTTGCAACCATCTTAAAGAAGAATGGCCAGTAATAACAGTAAAATGATTAACATGTAGAAAAGGACGGAAGTGCCTAATAGCTAGAATCACTGATAAACACTCCCACTCTATTATACTGTAGTTTCTTTCAGCTTTGGACAAAGTTTTGCTATAAAACGTGAAGGGGTTATCATTTTGCTCTTCATCATACTGGGATAAAATTTCCCCAATAGCAACATTACTCACATTGGTATGCAAGAAAAAAGGCTTATCAAATCAAGGATGAATTAAACCAGGTGCCTTAAATAAGGCCATTCATAAAGAATTGAACAACTGTTCCTGAGCTGAACTCTACTCAAATGGCACCCCTTTTTGTAACAAATGGAACAACGGTTCAGCCATATCAGCAAACTTAGGTATAAATTGCCAATAATACCCAACCATGCTAAGAAAGACTTGGATATCCCACAGAGAGGCTGTAGAAGGCATTCGTTGAATAGCTTGAATTTTGTTTAAGAGGGGGCAGAACCCTTTAGCTGATACTTAGTGTCCCAAAAATTCCATTTAATCTAGTAAAAATATTTGGAAGGTTTGATCTTTATGGAAGAATTCTGAATTCATTTGAAACTTCTTTTTGATGACCCAAATGTTTGGTAAATGTTTTGGAAAACATGGTAATATCATCCAGATATACCAAAACACAAGTGTGCTTTAAGTCCCATAACATACCATCCATGGCCCATTGAAAAGTTGTGGGCGCATTGCACAATCCTTATGGCATATGGGTTGGTTCAAATAAACCTTCACTGGATATTAGGGCACACTTAGCTCGGTCTTCCAGGGATAACTCAATTTGCCAGTATCCACTGGCTAAGTCCATTGCAGAAAAATAAGTCAAGCCAGCCAACAACTGAAGGGAATCATTAATTTGAGGTAAAGGATATCTATCTCATCAATTAATAGCATTCAATCTTTTTTTAGTACTAGATGGTCCAATAGCATTCAATCTTCAATAATCCATAACCACTCGATGGAAACCATCTTTTTCTTAATTAACAGCAATGAAGAGGCCCAAAACTAAAACTTCTCTCTCTGCTCGGTGTAACTTTCTGAGAAAACTATTTGGTTAATTAAAAAGCAAACACTTAATCGCACACCAAATTCTTGCTCTGATGTTGTCAAATCCACCACCAACTGTCCCAGCGTAGGGAAGCGGCGAAATTTCCCCCTCTGTTTTCTGTCCAACAGGAAAACGCGCTCAGACTGGCTCGCCCAGTCATTCCAAACCCTTGGGATGATTCATTCCTCCCAAGGATCTCGATGCCCATCTCACATGAACCCAAGCAGTGCCCCGCTGCCCCCTAGTGCTCCCCTGGAGCAACATGCATTTCAGCCTTAGGGTCAAATATGGGAAATTCTTCCCCTATGACGACCAAGCCATTATCAAATTGGCTCAGGTGGTGATGACAATAGCCTGTTTTATTGACTTCCGCCCCTATAAGGGGTACTTTGATCTTGGCTTCCCCTGTGAAGCTGATGCAGCCACTGTGGCAATGGTGCCATTAGTATTTAATAATATTCCCCTTCCAACAACTCGGACCTGGCTCCCAATGGACACCACCTTGGTGGTCCAGTTCGCTGGTTTTCCCACCCACCTCCCCCTGAAGTGCTCCACCAGGAGCTGATGGAAAGTTTGGCAGCCTACGGCGCCAGCCCCATCTTACAATTTGTGGTCCCAAATGGGGCCACACGCCTCACTGGGCCTCAGGCATATGCCACAATCAGCCCTGAATCTACAAAAATTTCTTTGGCAATTCCCCCTCGTGCCACCATCCCATCTGCCCCTGACCATCTGTTCTGGGCCTGCGTTGAGGGAAGACAGACGATTTGTCCATCCTGTTTCGAGTTAGACCACTTGAAATGCAAATGCCCATACTCATAAACTTCCACTGACACTGAGAGTTTGACTGATGCCCACCAATATGCCGCCCACCCTGTGCCAACTCTGACATGGGGTATGATCCTACCTTCCCCTCCTCCAATGCCTGATGCTGCAGCTGCACTTGCAGCCACCAATCGGTATCCACATTGCCCCAATGCCATATTTAATTCATCCAATCAAACATCAGATTGGATCCCAGTTTGATCCCATGTGTCCACAAACAAATCAAACAAACCTCAACTGTACGCTAATTCCCCAATTCAATTTAACCAAAAACTCATGGGAATTATTGAATGAAATCGACGAATCAGGTAACTTCATTGAAGAGCCAACACTGCAAGTTGAGCGGCTCTGTAATGCAGAATGGGATGCAAAACTTCCACCTCAGAAATATGTCCCACAACCTAACGCCAAACCATTCTACAGCAACCACCAGCTTGCAGTAGAAGCAGCCACCACACCAGATTGCCATCTGCTCCGCAAAGCTGCCACCAAATATGTGGCTGCGCTCACAGGAGGAATTTCACCTCCCGTCATCCCCATAAATCTTACTGCACAAAGTAAGATAAACATGAAAACTTTTCACAAAAACGTCACTGAAGCCATCCAGAACGTGGTAATAGTAGCACGGAATCCAAAACAAAAATCACCTGAACCAACATTGACACATTTCACAAATTCCCAGACGCCCACCTCAAAGCTGAAGACGCTTTGGGTAAATACATCGTAGGCATTGTGATGGCTGGCAACTATTTGGAAGTTCCAGTCATCAAGGATATATCAAACCCCATGCCGCTGATGCCCCCACACCATTACATTCTGCTTTAACGCGCACCCTACTCTGGGATGAGATGGATGTGGCTGAAGATGAGCCCCCCAATCCCCCTCCCCATCCACCTTAAAGGGATAGCAGTATTTGATGCCCATTTGGTTTGTTATTTGTTAGGTATGATTCAATTGATCCATCCAATTTGGGCGTTTTGTTTGAATCGTTATTTTTTATTATGATTTTTAGTTTTAGTTTGGTAATGTCTGTGCCCTGGTCAGCTTACCTTGGTTAAATAAAAGAAGAGGCAAAAAATATTGGAGGGTTTCAATAATCAAGCCTCCTTAGTTGATGAAATTCTTTGGTAACC
The DNA here is from genome assembly GCA_022478985.1 of Massospora cicadina. NCBI lineage: Eukaryota > Fungi > Entomophthoromycota > Entomophthoromycetes > Entomophthorales > Entomophthoraceae > Massospora > Massospora cicadina. Next base: position 125,236 of record JAKSZP010005380.1, on the reverse strand, counting down.
TGGGCTTCCTCCACATTAGACTCACAATAGGGCTTGGCACAAATAGGAAGGTGATCTCCAGTTTCAACGGAGTGCATTAATCCTTTTATTTTACCAAAATCATAATTATGCTTGGCAAAAATGTCGTAGTATTCTTCTAATAATTTAAGCACTTGTCTCTCCTGTTCCTTAGTGAGATGTTTTCCAATTGCAGGCCCCACAGTAAAAATTTACCAATCACTTTCCAGCACACAGTCTTGTAAGCTTCAAAAGATTTAACATCATAGATATGAGATAAGAATAATTTTGACATAAGTAATTGGATGGTTTTGATATACCATTTTCAGTTCATTGGTAAGGTTTGCCAATAAAGCAGATAACAATCCATAATAATCATAATCCAGTATCCCAGGACAAGGCAATATTTCTTTATAAGAAGGGTTGAAAATGTTATGGGCCTGTAACAAATGTCCTTTGGGAATAGAAAATGTAAAAAAGTATTAATAATTAACTGCTACTTTGGCAGAATGACTAAATTCTTGGGGGAGAAAATATGCATTTCTTCTTTGATATCCACTGATGGAGGGGGTAATTTTACTTGAGGGTCTCCAACATGGTATTAAATAGAATAAGACTTTTAGACCCCTCCAGCAGACATAACTGACGTTTGGTATGAGCAGGTTTGGATAAAAGTAAGGGAACTATATACCCCAAAAGAGAAAGTGGCAAATTGGGGTAATTAATAATTCCATTAAATTCCAGCAAAAATTGAGTCCTTAGGAGTAGTTCATAATTCAAAGTTTCAAGGATGATAGTAGGAATCGTAAAAGTTAATTTCCCAACTTTTAGAGGAAGTGACGAAAAGGCTCCAATTGACTGAGTACTCTGAGGTCTAAAGTGTCATATTCTTCATAATGTGAAATATAAGGTGTTAACATGATCCACTTGATAAATTTCGATGAGACAACATTCACCAGGGATCCAGTGTTAATGATAGCTTTAGCATTGACTTGATTCACTCAAAAATCATTGTGGGGATGGTACTACCAAACTGAGAGGATAAAGCCAACAAGGAGAGCAAGGAAGAGAAGGAATGTTCATCTTTATTATACTCCACAGAGCTTTGAAGTTCCTGTTGCATAAACATATCATTATCAAGTTGAATAATCTTATTGGTTTTGTATATTTCTTTTTCTCATCAGCATCTTTCTTATAACAGCGGCTCTCAGTATAGAAAATCGAGGACAGTAATTACAAAGAGCTGCTCTCATATTCTCAGGCACAGCGTAAATGCTAGGGCGACTAGTTCTTGAAGAATTGTAAACTCAGGGGTTTTCAGAAAATTGAGGAGCAATTCCAACATGGTCTCCTTAATGTCTGATATACTTCTGAAGTTCTTCTTTATGCTAATAAGGTAAACTTGCATCTGAGTCCTAGAAGTAAAAGCAGACATAACTTCAGTAATCACATCATAAAATTTTACTGACCACACACTACCAAAGTCTGAGCTTCCTGATAAAACCAATGGGCAAATTCTTTTGATAGATTCATTCCGGTGGGGCTTAATAACCATAAAATCCTGTTTTTGAGAGGATAAGGTTTTATTACACCCAAATTATTTGATTAACGCTTTTTTAACCTGAGACAAAGTAGAGCAAGTCAACAAGTGGGGTACCATGGTATCCTGAGCCAATTGGGTAAGGAAAATTAGGCAAGTAATTCATTTTTAGTGATCCATGGCACTCACTTAGAGCCTTCTTATATAGCTAGAGAAAGGAGATAATTCTGACTTCCCCAAGAGAGAAATTATCTTTAAATACCGGTTTAAAACTCATTGGATCATTGGCGGTCAAAACATGCACTCCAGGGTGTTCCAATTAAGTGGAAACATAAGAGTTGGAGTCCAAAGCTTGAGAAGAAAACTGAGGGTAAGGCCAAAAGCACTTGGTACGAATTTCACTAATTTAGTCAATCCAAATCAGCATACCCCACTTTCTCATCCAACTGATGAGATAGCTCATATATTTTCTCCTGCTGTGCTTTGTACTTAAGTTCCAGGGTTTCAATCTTCACTCTAAGCTTTTCACCTTTCAATTTATAAGCTTGTAGCAGGATGACTGTGTCCTTTGCCCATTAACCCAGATTACTCAATTTGGTGGATAAAGACTGAAGTGACAAAAGGGGATCAATCATTACCCCATCAGGTGTTAAATTACATTCCTTGGACACTTTGTAAAATTGCTCACATAAGCGGTCCATCATTCTCAATAGAGATCAATTTTTTAAAGGGATCCTGATTGCCCATCAGCACCTGAGGGGTCCCCAAGGTCCATCCGCACCTGGAAGTCCGTGGGGCCCTTCAACTCTGGGGGGTCCACGAGGTCCATCAGCGCCAGGAGGTCCACGTGGACCTTCACCCCCAAGTGGACCATGAAGTCCTTCAACACCAGGAGGACTCATAGCTCCAGAGCTTTTCTCTAATTTGTTGACTTGGAATTGAATTCTAGAGTACAATTGCTCTAATTGGAAAAGACACATGTTGATTTCCTCTTCCCTCAATTAACTACGCTCAGAGAGTTAATAAGTACCCTCTTTCCATTCTTACTAATTTCCTGGACTCGCTTCAGAAACTGTACATCAACAAAACTGGACTTCCCATGATCAAGCTAAATAAGCTGTTGATGTACTTCATTAAGAAAGGTTTTATTATTAATGATGATTTTGCGATTATCTCTGCTAAACTCAGAGGCAGATTTGAAAAAATCGGTAACTTAATTAAACAAGGACTGGAGTTCTTATAGTAAATTAAGCATCTCTTGATGAATTCCTACTACCAGTAATAAATGGTATAAGGTAGGGTTTACAAGCTGATGCAAGTATTGCTTGGTGCCAATACCTGGCATTTGGGAGGTTTGCAACACATCCCACAAGATAGAGGGTACAGTATTGAAATGAGATTGAGTGGAACAAATTGCAGGAATTAAGGCCCCCTCAAGCATTTGATTGATGATTTTTTGTAAAGCCTCAGGTGGGATTTGAAAGATCGTTGTAAAGCTTAGGTTAGGATATAAAATCAAAGGTTGGCACGGATTCCAACGTGGATGGTACTCTTGGCATTTTGGTTCTAGCTGAATGGACCTATCATAAAATACTGCCTTGCTCATGGCCTTGAGCTTCTTCAGGCAAGAAATGAGAATCCATAGTAGTGATTGACGTTTTCACTGGTGAATAACTCAGAACCCCTTTTGTGAGAACCACTCTGGAAGTTTTGAATTACACTTCTAATGTACAGGTTTTCTTTTGAAGGTACTTTGGTGTATTCTTCAAAAACAATGAAACAAAGTAAAAGCGAGTTATAATTTAATCTAATTTTATTATTGTAAGGATGGAATATTTATAGGTTTTGTAATGTTTTGGGATCTAGATGATCTAATTAATATCTGAGTGATCAAATCTTCTATATCTTGATTGGGATGAGACTGATCATTCTTATTAACCTTGATAGATTTAGATAAATTATGATCTCCTTCCATAAGTGCTGGGGGAATTGAGGGAGTAGAATTTCAGAAACAAGATAATTTGACAAAATCCTGACACTGGGGCACCTGTATCTAGTATTGCAATGACTTGGGTTTTGGCTACAACAATGTCACAGTATGTACATTCTGCATAAGAAGAACTTTGACTATTTAATAGAGTGATATTTAAAGAATATCCATTCCCAAGGAATCTTGTAATCTCTTCACAGACTTTGGGGTATTCTTTGAAAATAATGTCTACCAGAAGGGTGACGAAAACTTCTTGCAAGGAAGAAGCATCTGCGGATTGGTCCAGCTTGTCAGGGGAAACTTGGTCAAACATTAGACAAGTGTACGGCTTTGGCTGCACCTGAGATCCTTCTTCTGCTGCAGCCTTATGCACATGTCAATACATCACCCCTCCAATTGCCTGATGATATAGAAATGCTTTATCATATGAAGAAAATTCTGCCGAGTATACATTGATAGGTTATGGTGGGACATTTATATTGGGATATCGGAGGCAGAGAGCTCTGTCTCTACTACGATCCAACTTTTCCCTGATAGTACTGGTCCTGCTGTATGTAATGGACCTGACAATTAGGGCACCTTGTACCATTTGCTCAGGGCGACCATCTTCAAAACATTTTACCCCATAGGGCCTGCATCCATGATTTTTATAAGATGGGCCACACTGAAAGTTAGACTGTGGGTGAATAGTGTAAACAGGCCCAGCCCAATAGTTGAGCAACTGATTGTAATTGGCAAGGGCAAGGCGCATAGTTATAAAAAGGTTGGGGAATACTCGATGGAATCTGAACAGGGTGGGATTTTTTTTCCCAAATATGAAGGTCTGGCAATGGATGCTTTAGGTTTCCGCTCTGTATTGGGCAGAGTTAAGGTAGAGGATAGACGGTGCAAAATTTGGACAATTTTGAGCAGGGGTACGTCATCCTCTAAAACCAGATCCATGAAATTGTAAAGCTCATGGTATGGATTCACTGCAGAGGGCATTGCAATTCATATATTGGCTTCAGGTAGAGTGCATGCCCCTATTAGCATGTGAGATTCTGTCATGAAGCGGTCTGCAAACTCAACTAGAGTTCATTACTGTGAAACCCTATAGTTAAAACTCAAACTTCCGCCAGACATCTTTGCAGTGCCTCCAAATAACCGCACCACAATCTCCTTCATCTCCTGAATGAAACGTAGCTGTTTGTAATATAGTTAGTATCTTGAACATCACTTCCAACATCCAAACGGATATCAGTAATTTAGCCTTATGTTGGCCTGAGGCTCCTTCCATTATGAATTCAGGTTATTTGAAGAATCCATGAATGTTTACATTGCAGTTGAATGGAGATAGCTTGTCAATGCAGAACTCCTCGTCCCTCTCATAACTGCAAGCCTTGGGAGTGTAAAGAGGATTTGATCGAGACTCATAGCTGGAATCTCAGTGAGGATCTGGCTTGGAAGGATCAGCGCCACACAGCTGATCAGCTGCTCTAGGGTTAGCATAGGTTTCCTTGGTGGGCAGGACTGCCATCACATAGGGGCTTATTGGATTGAAACATAGTCATCCCCAAGCTGCCATCATAAGTTGAGCAGCTCTTGCTGCCTGCATGCTCAGCAAAAAGCTCTTCAGCTAGATATTCATCCTAAATTCATCATAAAATGATCCACTCTGAGCGATTATTTGTCCTTCCGCTTCTCAATGGAGGTGAGGTGGGTAAAAGGTAGGTTTCGACTTATGCCCCATACAGTGTAGCCACTCAGTAGCATCATCCAGGCGATCAACAAGTTACCTCTTCTTTTTTCAAGTACTGCAACTGAATAGCCGCATTTTCAAGTTGATTTTTAACGTTGTCACACTCCTGAAGTATCTATTATAATTTTCTGATTACGAAATCCACAACAAGTTTGATTTCCACAGATTCTTCAAGAACAATGGATTAAGACAATTACCCTTTAGTGAAGGCCTGAGATGCCATGGCTGGCTACTGGATAACTATTTAATTTTATGTGGTTTTTCAATGGGCCCCCTGTAATGAGCACCACTGTTATAAATTTGGCAATATATTGGAGATACACCAAAAGAGTTTTTGCACAGGGTTGAGCCCACCGAGCAATAGGATAGACAATATGGAGATTGTCAGTCCTCAAAACACTTAAATAAATAAACAAATAATATGGATCAATTTCCCTGACAATACTTCTTTATTTTAACTCATTTTTTTTCAGTGGATACTCGCTGCTCCGCTTTCTCTTTCTCTATACAACATCCCTCTTTCAATCTTCTTTTCTCACTTATATATCAGCAATTTTGGTCAATACTGACCCTTTTGCTTAGACTATTCATTTTCTGCTGTATTCTCATCGTTTCTAGCAGTGTTACTATTCATTAAATTCATGATCGCCTTAGTTTGAGGCGATCTACCAATTACGTGTCATATGTCATCCCCATCTTTACACCTGATTTGGAGGTAATCCACTAAATATTTGTTCAAAGCTTGGTATTGCACTATTGCTTGTATCAAGGCTATATCAATACATATTACCAAATTACTTTGCTTGGCCAATTTCTCTCATTCTGACATAACTACTTAAGGCTTATTATCCAATCAATTTATAATCCTGACACTTAAGTTTATTGATTTGGCTCTCACTCTCTATTAGGCAAGCCAAAGCCTTAACCACCATTTTAGAGTCAACGAAGTTTTAAAGGTTATATACCTGATGTCCCAGAAGGGATATAATTTTTTTCATCATATTTTATTACCAAGGAGTAGTCCTTGATAAACAGAGATCTGAGAAGAATTGCATAACTCAGGTTATCTAGTGCAACATAGGGGGTATTCATAGAAAGCTTCTTCAAACAGATATTTAGGGAAGAAAAGGCCCATATGGATTGTGTACACTAAATTCCAGCCGTGACATGTTCTATGTAATTCAGAAAGTCCAGAGCAATATTTATGCGTTGTATCAGTTTGAGTGAAATGGCTTTATGTGGGAACCACTGTCAATGATGGCATGGACCATAATTTTATGAACTTGAACAGTGACGCAGGTAACCAAACTATGGACTGCAGAAGTAGTGTGAGAAAAATAAGAGATTCATTAGAAGAAGAGTAAGCAGTATCAATTTCTTTATTATTACCAAGTACCAAAAATTCTTCTTCATGTACAGTAGCTCTATGTTTGTTAAAGGTTGAGGATGATTATTGAGGCGAAATAGGGATGTCATCATGGAATGCCTCATCCTTCATGCTGACTTTACTTTTCCCACCTCTTTAGAAAGTCGTTTTCAGCATGTCTTGGCGCTGTGTTGGAAGCCATTGCAGTAAGTACATTGGGGTTGAGAATTCTCCTGATTTTCGACAACATGGACCTGAGGGCAGGTAGAGGAGACAGAGGCGGTGGCCTTAGTCTGTAAAGTTATGCAGGTATCTCATTAAGTAATTCCTTAACTTACTAAATTCAAGTAACACCATTCTTCTGGAAAATCAAATGAATCTTAACATCAGGATAAGACCCCAAAGTAAAGATAACAGCGATTATGGCTACATCTAAGTAATGCAATTTGCAGTTACTAAGGGCTACGCTTTGGCATAGAAATGGCTAGATATCTCCACAGGGGCCCTCTCCTTTGTTCAGGCAAATACTCATAAGATCTTGATTTTGATTGGCCAGGGTTTGATTGCTGCTAAATTCGTTGGTTAAGGAAACACACCTATTCCCATGTGTGGCATACCATTAGATGGGGGTTCATAATCTCCAAATGCAGTGCTATTCAGGCAGGAATGGATGTGCTTCATATTCTGCCAGCCAGTTGCCCTTCCAAGGAACTTTCATATTAATACATAAAAGAGGCGCTAAATCTTCTGGCTGGGGGTAAACTTCTCCTTAAACTAGGATAAAATTAGTTACAAGTTAAGTGGAAAGGGTATTAACACCCAGAATTAGTACGGGATCAGAAATTTTGGTTTCTGCATAGTCTCAGGGAGCCTGCTGATCCAAATGCCATCTTAGACCCTCAAGGTCCTTTTATATTGTCTCAGGTACGTTTTATGAAGAATATGGAGGCTTTGTGAACCACCTGTTTTTTAATGCTTGGATGTCAGAGTTTTGAAGAGGAAGCTGGCTTTCTAAGTTGTTCAAGTAGACTTCAAACCCTCAGCAGGTTTGCTCAAGCTGGAAAATGTGACTACTGTTAAGCTTGGTGAAGGTTCTCAGTGTATCCATTTCATCCAACAAGGCCTCAATTATGACCCTAGGGTCAAGAGGGACTCCATCCACTTGGAGCTTGCACCCTTGGGCCACATTATGTATTTGACCTCATAAGTCGGCGAGGGCTTCCAAAACGTCCTTTTTCCAGGAGTTTTAAGGGTCACCAGAAGTATGCACTGCGGTACCAGAGGCCCCTTGAAGCTAATGGGGACCTTAAGGCCCTTCAGGACCCTGGGCCCTTCAGTCCCTTCACTCCCAAAGCAAAGTCGCAAGTGGCCAGGTCCTGATAGTGCTACTGAAGAGTCCATACCAGGCCCTCAACTTTGTGGAGGCTTTGGTCCCAGGCAGCCTCAAGGAGTTGTGAATTCCCATAAAGCTGGTCTTCAAGTTATCCCAAAAATCTGCTATTCAACACTGTAGCTGGTTTCTGGCTCATTGATTAATCATCAGTCATCAGCAATGGATTTTCAATTATTGTGGAAAAAAGAAGAGGCCACATTGTAGAAAGCAACACCATGTGAGTGTATGGTTTGTGTAAGCCCTAGTTGTCATGAGACTTTGTGATGGTGCAACCTGACTACTTGTAGGAGATGATGGATGACAATATGGACGAAATTTCGAATATAATGCTCTGTTCAAAAGTCAATTCTCCAACTGGTGGTTGGGCTTAAGTATATCAATCCCACATAATAGAAGGCACCAAAGAAGCACGTAGTGACTAGATGCCCCCCACAGAATAGATAACATTTAATAACAGTTAGATAATTTCATTAAGGTACTCATAATAAAGTTGGTATTGATCACCGTCAACAGAAGTAAAGTATACTGGAACGTGGCGTAAAACTCTAAGCTTTTGATCTTCATGGGCATTATTCCCTATTGTGAGGTACTATGCCATAGAGTGACGCTTCTCAACCTATCAGCAGGGTGAATTTCTTGACTGCTGCTACTCTCCATTGTCTTTGAAAGGCGTTTTCACTAAGACAGCTAAGATCCCCCTGTAGTGAGCACCATTTTTCTCAACGTAAAGGTTCTCTTTACTGGCGCTGAAGTTTGAAAATGGGCTCAAAGCTGTAAACTAGCGGGGAGGTAAAAAAAGACGGGGCGAATATAGACTACTTTATTGAGTTAAAAAACGATAATGTTTATAGGGCGTGTGGGGACATGGTGCTTTATGACCTTCAGGGCCCAGTACAATTAGGATCTTTCACTGCCTTCTGGATCATCCTGGTCAGCACCCTCTTTGTTCTGCATCATCCTCATGACCACAGCAGCGGGGGCCGCGCCTCTCAAGTTTTGGGAAGCAGAAACAGAATTCTCAAAGGTGTCTTGATAAATTCTCATGTGTGATGCTTCCTGAATAAATCTTGAGTCGGTGTTCAAAAATAAGTTCCATTTGCGCTGGCTTGAGAATCACCCTCCCAAGGCTCAAATTGGGAGTAGGGATTTTGACTTGCTCATAATATCAAATCTTGATATCAAGTGCTAAAGCCTTCTTTTAACTCATCATACTAAAGTTCCACCACATATTTGAGACTGCCTTCTAAAATAATTTGTTTCAATATGAAAATTTTTGGCCTTTGGATGGTAGAAGTGAAAAAAAGAATGGCATGTGTATCTTCCAATTTGCAGGAAATTCTAAGCGGTGGGACCCATTGGATAGCATTTCCTTATTCAGAAAGGGCCCACCTTGTTTATAAAAGGCTTGCGACTTAGAAATATGAGTTTGATGTACTTTGTGCATAACATATTTAGGGTTTCTATCCAGTAGTCTGATGTTTCCCATTGTATTCTGTTTCAAACTTTTTGCTGTTAGTAGTTGTTTTATGAGATGCTTCTGGACTTGTTGACGACTTTTCAAATTTATGACTAATGAGTTTATCTGACGCAGGAATCTTGCCTTAGATTTATGGTTCCATATTAATAAAATGGGTTTATACAGAAAATTGACTCATGGAGAACACTCTTTTGGATGAGAGAAAGGCATTTTTGTATAAAATTGTTCTAGGTGAAGGTCTGAGGCCCTAGGGTCTTGTACTTGTGTAGCATAAAATTGCAGATACTGCTTAAATGATTAATTCATACTTTCCTTTTGTCCATCAGAAAGAGGTGATTTGATAAGTGCTGTCATGGTCTGTTTTAAAAATTCGCAGAGCGCTTCACAGAAGCATGATGTAAATTGAGATCCTCATTCAGTGACAACCTCTTGTGGGGGACCAAACATGGAAAACATATGTGATTAATTTTTTAATCAATATCCCCAGCAAATTTGTATGTCATTTATGGTATAAAAATCGTAAAATTGGTTAACTACTTGAACACCATCATATTGGGGTCAATCATAAAAACATGAACAGGCTGGGAATGATATAATCTGATACAGATGTCCAGGGAGTTTTACTTTTTAGAGTGTGTGCAAGAGGAATTGCGACCTAACCAGTATAATTTCAGCTGAGTGCAGGTCAAGCATTGTTTTATAAATGCAGGTAAATCTAGTTGGTACCATCCTATTGTAAGCTTACTTCACTAGGTTTATGAAATTATTAATAAAATGGATGCCTCATATTTGATGGTTCATAATGTTTTCTTATGAAGAGGGTGTTCATATCTGTGGAGCACAAACTATGTTCTGGGACACGTCACTATTATTTATTTGATACCATCTTTTTGTACTGGATGTTCCCAGCTAAAGGGATTATTATTGATGTTTATTAAATTATGCCTAGGTTCCTAAAAGCCTGAGGTGTGGGATGGGAAGGAGGAGATGTCAAAAAATAGAAGGGGCTTGGTGCACCAGAGCCGTGCTGCAGTGGAGAATGAGTGTGAAAAAGTTGATTACATGTAGAGTCCTTCAGGGCTATCTATTATGTATCTAAAAGTGAGTGAGTATGTGCGGTAGGGTCCAGCCTGAAAGTGAAAGCTACGTGAAGGAAGAAATTGTGGCTAGTCTAGATGGCCGTGGAATAAGCAAAGACTAATAGGGGTTGGTGACAGACAGTTAGATTATGCTCAAACAGTCCTTGAACTGAGTGTCCATAACAGGACTGAGCTTGTAGAAGAGTGTGTACTTTTGTTCTGATTGTGGTAACAGACAGGTAAAAGTAAGGGAGATGGGAGTTATTTGGCTCCAGCAGAGAGGGCAGCTTTGGTACTGGAAGTTGGGCCTGTGCAATTACCCTCATTGTACATAAGTGGAGAACACTCCATAAGGTGTTGGGCATCCTTTTGACAAAGTGTGACGTTGAATGTCCTGTCAGAGCCTCTGGGTTAATCTCACAGAGGGATATGGAGCTTAAGAAGGCGCGGTTTTATTGGATGTCTGGTTTAGGGTTGAGCCATAGTATGACAACATAATTATTATGCATACTTTCGAGGCAATGAAGGATGAGGAAAAGGCCATCCCTTCTGTATGGGAAGGCTAAGTAGATCCATGCACCTACTCATCTCAGGGTGAGGAGTGCCTTGTTATAATATGAGACGAAAAGGGTTCAGGCTATGGCCTGGGTGGTTTATGAGCCACTCACCATAGAGGTCAGCAATGCTATAGGGGGACTAATAGACGATGAAACAGCTTGGAGGAGGGCGGATTCCCATTAGGCATAGGGTTGCGTCCCAGCAGTAAAATGACCATAGGAGCTTCAGGTAGATTTTGGTGGGTTGAGAAAATATTTAGCAGTCTAAGTCCCATTTCAATGTGGAGTAATGCAATTGTAGACAAAGCTATAAATGGATGGTTTGAGTCCCTGATCTAGCAACGGAGATGTACGTTGAGATGCATATGAAACGTGTACAAAAATGGACAGATGTGAATGAGAAACCAGAATTTGGAGAGGATAAACACGTTTGCATTCAGGACCCTATTCTAAGGACATATGTTCCACCGATTCCATCTGGAGATCCTGAAGTTAATGTTATCCAATATCAAATCCTCGTTTCTTCAAGCACAACGCATAGAATCTGATCAGGACACACATATGAACGAAGGTATTGCACATGAGTGCTAAGCCAAAGTGTGGATGGGAAAAGGGGGGAAGACAGCCTGTAATACTGTTGAATCCTTTTCTATAACAATCCAAGTAGGTTTCCACAGACCTATCCTTACCAGCAGGTCTTACCTACAAGATTAAAAGCTTGTGTATCAAGAATCACATCAATAAGTAGGATATATGATTATCTAGCATCTGAGACAAAATAAGAAATATCATTTACTTAGACTGTAATGAAAGTTATTTTATATAAACTAGAAGAGTTAGGTTACAAAGGTTCTAAAATGCGTGGATCTAAGATTTAGCTTTAGGAATCAACATGACTGTTGGGCTGCCAGGGAAGAAGTACTGGTTCACATCCATCTGAAGGGAGGGCTTTAAAGTTTGCTCACATGAGTAACTTCATGACTTATTTGCTTTTAAAAACATTAATTACGAATCTATATCAAAAGTAGCCGTAAAAAAGTATTTTATTAGAATTATAAAAGTACTATTTATAAGTGCTAGGGGATTCAGGAAGTTAGCGTGGGATTAGAAGGTTCATTGTGATAGCCCTTAGTGGTGTAACATGGTCTGCAGATTAAAGTGGATAATGCCAATGTGAGATGGAAAGAAAATAGTTTAGATGTTTAAAGGGGAATTCGTACTATCACCTTAAGATTAGAGAAAAAGTAGGATACAAAATAAACTTGTAGTATTATCTATGTTCATGGAAATCCAAGTGATTTTAAACTCAATGCTTTGATCTCAAATTTTAAAAATACTTGAACTGAATCAATCTTATATTCATCATCACTGGATCATTTAGTCATTTTAGAATAAGATTAGCTTTGAAAAGGAGCATCAAAGTTAACACCCTAGGTCAAGGCTTTCAGCTTTACTAGAGAATCCTGACAATGACCAGCTTAGAATCTTTAGCAATATTAGATCTCATATAGAAATCTAACTGATAATATCAAGTAAGAACTTGGAAAGACCTTAAATGCACTTAATTTGAAAATTCCTAACAAATTGCGATGAGGTTTAGAACGCCATAATGCTAACTTCTTTGGTTTCCAATATTATGTGATTGACTTATGGTTGGTGCACAAAATGCTGGTATGCTTAACTCCTTGTAGTAGGTAGCCAGTAAATTAGGGACCAAGAAACTTCTGCAAAATTCTTATTGTAGATGTTGAATGACCCAGTCTAGCATGGAGAACTTCACTGAAAAGTAAAATAATGGGTGCTCCTAATCTTCATGTTCTTGAAGTAACACTCCTACAAAAAGTTGTTCCACTCTTTAGCAAACTATCTATGCTATCTTTTTGTTGCCATGCCACAGTAAAAAGGCTGAGTTAAAGATATGTTGATTTTTTGAAGGCTGTGTAGAATTTAGTATTTCATTTGAAAGGCGCGCTCTTACCTGTCTAAGGGTATAGGCTGAAGCCAATTCAAATATGGCAGAAAAATCATTCTCAAAATTTGAAAGAGCTGTAGAAGCTTTACGATTATTTATGAGTTGCTGAAGTTAGCCAGGAGCGGAATGATTTCTTTTTGGACGATGTAATAGCATATCCTTATCTAATTTATGAAAGTTTCCCCAATAAATCTACTCACCTTACAGAATTTACAATTTGAAACTATCTTAAAAAGCTGGCTATCTTCTTTGATGCTGTTACTATTAACAGGTCCTTTTCATGTTGTTTAAAGGTAGAGTTTACAAAAATATTGTCTATTAATTCCATGGAGAAGTAGAGCCTGAGATCCCCAAAAGCGTGAATAATGAGGCGCTGATATATGACAAGTGCGTCTCTACTTAAAGGCATTTTTTTTTTACTATTGTATGCCATGCTTAGTGTAGATAACGGTCAGCCAATTCTGGACCTCTTTTAAGCGGATCTTATAAAATTATCCAACAATCTAGTTTAGAAAATACTTATGATTTAAATATAGCATATGATATTGTGGCTTTGAGGGAAGTGGATAATGGTCTTAAATGGTGACTTTTGTTGAGGAGGACCTGATTAACACAGGATCATAGTGGGATATGTGGTTTTTAGCAAACACTAATATGACAAATTTGTGGGAGGCCTTTTAAATTATTATCCTTTTTAGCAATTCGTTCAATTATGCTTTTGAGGATTTATCTTCCTTTACCATGTGTGGGTACAGTGGGCAATATGATTATTATCAAGCCTACTATTAAATGAAATACCCAAGCACAATTAAAAGTGTGCGAGGAGTCATTAAACACCATCTATTCTAAATTTTCCTTAATAGTTTTGAGAAATTATGGCATATTAGGTAAGTTGGAGTGATGTCAATATATGAGTAAGCTACCATTGTTGAAGCTGTATTGCCTGAGGATAAAGTACTTAACCCTTGGATACAGATTTATTTGAAGTAATTTTTGCATTTGGAACGAATTTAATTTGCTGACACGTGGAACAGTATATAAAGGCAGTAGACTTTGTGTGAGAATTCATTTATTTGAGCGATATAATGTACATAGTAATTAGTTATAGTAACTTTTCTCTCTCGTTGCAATCACTTTTGCAACAACATTCAATTAAGTCTGGTAGATAGTTTGATAATCTAACCGAGGAGATTAGTTGGCGCACATGTCAGGGAGCAGTTGGGCGAGTAAGGTCAAGGGCACAGGTTTTGGCCCTGCATCATCCAAATTTTGCAAACACCCCGGCGAGCCCAGGGGAATAGATAAACTTAATAAAAAACTGGCGGTAACCATTTCCCCCAAAAAGTTTTTAGCTTGGCAAGCGCGATGCAACCAGTACATCAAAATGCCGCACTCCCAACCCCTTTCATTGGTGGAACATGGAGTGCGGGTATTCCTGGATGTTCAGTAGACAGCGCTTTGGGAAAAGTTTTGTGGGGATGTACACACTCATTTCCTGAACATAGTGTACATCGCACCTCATTCCATGCCACGCGGATGGCTGGATATTGGCTTTGAGAGAAGGAAGCAGTGGATGAAGCTACAATGGTGCATGTTGTAGTAGACCTCCCGGATGGTCAGCAGGTCATCAAAACTAAGTGCACCCATTGGACAAAATTGAATCAAATTTTTCTTACTTTCAACTTTCTTCCCATTATGGTCAAACGCGCCATACTAGAACTTCTGAAAGCTGGGCTCACCATATATGGCGAAATACAATCCCTCCAAAATGCAGCGCTTTATGCTAATTCCAAACCTGTGCACAGGCAAAGCGATTGCAGTTCTAACCCCAGCTGAGGGGATAGCGAAAGATCTGACCTAAATCACACATACCACTTTTGTCAACATTAAGGGCATGTCACCCACTTTTCAAGGGTCACCATGGACAGTGCACCTCCCATCTGCATTTTCTGTAGCGCTTTTGGCCACAAGGCCCACACCTGCCCCACCAAGGAGGGCATTATATATCAAAAGTTTCCCTTGGATTCAATGGGCAGAGAAGCCCATTATGAACTGACCTCCAATACAAAGGCAGCCTTCCCATGGGGAACACAAGGATGCTACATCCTAGTAAAGCCAATATCCCCTCAAGAGCGGAAGAAGGCCAAACAGGCCTGTAAGGCGGTGGCCAAGGAGGCGGCCAAGACCGCTTCCACTATCCCACCCTCCCAGCTCCAGGATATCGAGCCTTTTGCAGTGGAAGCAGCTTGTGAATCCCTCAACCAATCAGATTGAGATGCCCAAGCCAATTGGGACCCCCAAGCTGATCACCCACTGGGCGAGTCAGTTTCACCCAACCAATGCGCCCAAGCATCAATTGGGACTGAATCAGTCTCCAACTTTCCTGCCAATAATCCACTTCCAAGTGATGGTGCACCGCAAATTCACACATTGCAAAAATCTCATCCCACAGTGGGGAAAAAAAGCGAAGGCAAAGGCCAATGCAAACCCAACTTCTCTCTCTACCCATTCCAACAATTACACATTAGCATAACATACCTAGTGCGCCGTCAAGCGCCATGAAGAAATTGTGGAGGCTGAAGGGCTCAAGTGCCCTTCCCCTCGCATCTAAGGTGTGATGAGGGGAGCCTTTACTTTAGGGACGTTGAAAACCGCTGGACTCAAGGCCTCGCCATCTCTGGGCTAGGAAACTGAGTTTTTTACAACAAAATTTACCCATGGACATCCTGGCCATTCAGGAAACCCACTTTCCGCGCAGTTCTGAGGAATCATGGAAAACCATGCTCCTCCCTTCCCTCTCCTTCTGGTCTGAGCACTGTGGGGTGCTAGTTTGATTGAACAAAAATTTTACATTTATATTGTCTTTATCCTTCCTTAGCGGCCAAGTCCTCATAGTCACTTTTTCATGGGATGACAAAGTGCACGCTATCGTCAACATTTATGCCCTAACCTGTGTATGAGAATGCCAAGAATTTTTCTTGTCAGTCAATTCCATTCCATCGCCCCCTGACCCTTTTGTCATTGGTGACATGAACTGTTGGTTGAGCCCATCCACAGACCACTGGCCCTTCTCACCTTCACCACCACAGGGACACATAGAATTCTGCGTTATCAAAGCCACCCTAGGGTTGGACAATACTTTGCCGCGTCATGCTCCACTACTTGAAAACATGTTGCACCCCTATGTCCACAATGGCCAGTTAAGGTTCATGTTCCGCATTGACCTTATACTTGCGCCATTGAAATTTTGTACCCAAATTTTCTATTTCACTAAGACAAAGATAAATTTCTCTGACCACAGGATGGTATCAATCTACTTTCATTTAACCACCCCAGCAGCTCAGGCTCCGAAATGGTGCAAACTTCACTGGCCAAAATCATGTCACCAAGATTTTCCTCATGAATGGAATCTGTGACTGCAGCTCCAGAGTTTATCGCACCATTTTGTGCTGATCCAATTTCCACTTAGTCTACCTTCAAGGTGAGCACAATCCGCCAGGCTTGCCACCTTTCCTCCCACTGCTCATGATCCGCCTTGGCGGTCATTTCGCGCGCTCTGGCAGAGTTGGCCCACCTAGAGTCCAACGTCCCAGCCGCGGGCTACAGCCCAGCTTGGGGTCACAAGTGGGTGGAAGTAGCTTCCCATCTTAACGCTCTAGTGAGACAACACAAGCATCAAGTTTGTGTTCAGTACAGAGCTAAACACATTACAGTGGGCAACACGTGCTCCGCTTTCTTTTTTGAAAATTTTTGCACCACGCCAGAGCTTGGCCTGCACACAGGTGCGAAGGCCAGACAAATTCTGTAACAGATATGCCAGCTGAAGTGGCAATCGAGATATAAAACTATTACTCTGAGTTGTACCAATATGAACCAATTCCTCCAGCTGAAATGGCAAATTATCTCAATAGTGCACACATATGCACCATTTCCCGTTTCCTGGAGTTGATGAATTTGATTACTTGGGATGAACTCTGGTCCACCGTCCATGAGCACCGTATAGGAAATGCCCAGGCCCAGATGGCATTCCTTATGAGTTCTATAAGAAGTATTTCAAGGATTTATCCCCATTGCTGTTTGCATCTCTTAACCAGAGCCTCTTGGAAACGCGACTCCTACCAGGAGGACAAGAGGCCTACACCATTACGCTATTCAAAAAAGTGAATAAGCTAGACTTGGCCAACTGACGCCCCATTTCTCTCACCAACACTGATACTAAACTTTTTACTAAAATTATGACCAACCGTCTAGGGATTGCTGCCTCTGCTCTCATCTATCCTGAATGATTCAGTTTCATACCCAGAAGGTTAATTTTGGGACAACATTCACACCGTAGCCAACGCCTGTCAGTCCACGGCCTCTGGTGCACTTGTATTTTTAGACCACCAGAAGGCCTATGATAGAGTTAACTGAGATTACATCAGGGCCTGCCTCCACCAGTTCCGCCTACCCCCTCTCTTCATCAATTGGGTGATGCTGCTAACAGAATCCGCCACAATGCTGTGCGTGGCCCTGGCTTTCTCACAGATGTAGTCTGCCCTCAAAGGGGCCTACGCCAAGGGGACCCTATTAGCCTACTCTTGTATAACTTCACCCTTGACCAACTTCTTCAAAAAGTGAATGCCCGCCTTACTGGGGTCCATGTGCAAGGCCAAGCCCCAGTCAAGATGTTGGAATTTGCTGATGACTGTGTGGTTGGAGTGTCTAACAATCATGATGCACGCGCGCTTGAAACTCTTATCCAGGTTTACTCCAGGGTAAGTAATGCAGCACTCAATGCCTCCAAAACTGAGCATCCTTCTCCTTGGTCAGAGACGAGTCTGCTGGGCCCCAGCGCCTGGTTTCCAATCCACCTCATCAGCTAGCGCACGCGATGGCTTACCCTGCCCACCCCACACTGCCCCGCTTGCGCTCCCCTTGTGCCAAGCCCCACCATTGGCCCAGTCCGCCATTTGGGGGTGTGGCTGGAGGCAGGTGGGTACACCTCATTGGTGATGGAAAAGCCATATTCTGGACAATGTGACGAAATGCATAGTTTCCCTCAGAGCCCGTCAGACTTCCCTTACCAGCAGGGTTGTACTAGCCAACTCTATGCTCCTCTCCAAAGTTTGATTTGGGGTCCACGCCATCACTTTCTCCCCAAGTTTCTTCAACTCACCATATGCCCTTCTGAAGGGTGGCTTTGGTTGGGACGCCCACTGCAAGTGCGACTGGATGTCATGTTTGGCTCTCGCCATAGTGGTGGTATGGGCCTGCTCAACTTTGAGGCCCATGATGCCAAAATCCTGGGCACCTGGATCGCTGCCATTATCAACCCTGTAATTTCAGCCCAACACTAGTCCTGCGCGGCCCGCTCCAACTTCTCCCACGCCCTGGGCCTCAGCAACCCGTCCCACCAAAACTCTCTGTTGAAATATCTGGCTTATCATCCTTCAGCAGCAGGCCCACATGGGACATCACCCCACTTCAAAAGGATCCTCCTCTCCATGAGGAGCGCTGAGTGGAGAATTCATATTTGTGGGCACACAGCCCAGAGGGGGCGCCCCTCTGCTTGGTTCACCCAGGAGGTACAGGGACTACCCATTCTAACGGAGTTATACCCATGAGGCCCCATACCTTGTCCAGGGTGGACTACCTGGACATGATGGACATCCCCTATCCCCTTGATACCCAGAAAGCAATTTGGAAGTACTCCCATCACCCTCTCCTGCAGCCTCATATCTGCTCCCATGTTTGGCACTTCTTGAGATGGGTATACCATACTGCCAAATGCTCTAACGCTCTGCACTCATCCTGTGTCGTGTGTGGCCAGTACAGAACGCTGTTTCACCGCCTGGATATGTGCCCTCCATCTAAAGTGAATGTCATGAGGTGCAACGTCTACTTTTCCAGGATTAGACACAGCCCTTCAGTCTGTTTAGGGGCATGTTTGCTTTATCAATGGCCTCCCCTCTCCCACCCTCCCTTAATGCTTTGGTGGTCGCAATCGCCATGTGGACTATCCACACAATTGTCTTGGATGCCATCTTAGGCTCCACCCCCACCCTCCAAGAAGCTGTCCACCAGTTCCGGTTGCACTTAGTGGACCACTTTCAAATGTGGATGTTAGGATACCTCCCACCACGTTGCCGCCAGTTGGTCTCATCCTGATTCCCGGTTTGGTTCATCAAATCAGACCCCTTCCTACACACATGCTCAATAGTGGTGCCTGCCCCTATACACGTGACCCCCCCTCCCAGTATTAGCGTTCCCACTGGCAACGGAGACAGCATTTTTTTCTGGGGTGCCTTCCTCTAACATGTGTTTCATTTTCTATGGTGTCTCATCAGAAACGTCCATCCCCTGGTCGGCCTTCCCCGAAATTAATTTAAAGTAATTAGTATTAGTATTGTAAATAGAATTTAAACTTATAAAAGAAACAATATGACAATATTCAAGGAATCACAAAAAGAAAGTTTTGATATTTTTTATAGTGTGATATTTTTTGAAGAAAGTGCATGATGCAACGCAGTCGTCAAATGTGCTCAAGGGTAAGAGTAGAATCCCACATGAGTTGTGGTTAAAGATTGAGGCGAGCATGTTATACTTGGAGTAGAAGTTTACTGTTTGACGCCACCTTTCACTCTTAGAAATCAAAGGGTATAGCATTCTGAAGATGGCTGATAACTTAGATAGTAACATTTAATCATTTCATGAAGACATTAGTGGTATGACAAAGGAGGAGGCACACAACAGGAACTCAGGAGGCCCCCTTTATAAGTCCTAGTAGAAAGTCCTATTAGAGGTTGAACCACTTTCAGAACAATATAGTTTCTTGTGGCTCCCATAGCCAACAGTGTATTAATAGTTATTATTTAACTCATTGCAACATGAAATGTGAACATGAAGTTAGCGCAATCATACCTATTAAAGTCTTCCATGATAAAAGCAATAAAGTTCATTTTTAAGGCGGTATAAGGCTTTCAGCCTTTCTATTTCTTGTTCATAAATTGAGTGGACTTAGCGGCTGCGCGTGCATATAGTAATGGAGCTTAACAATGATGCTTATGATTGCACAGCATTTGACATGAGATTTTCATGGACAGTATTTGTGTGATATTTTTAAAATGATACACCAGAGACTGAGTTTTTTATACACCCTGGGATCATCTGGTTTGAAAACAATCAATTTTTCAGTTTATTTTCTAATTATAATTTAAAAAAGTAATATAAGTTTGTGTTTAAAGTGCCCAAGTCAAATATGCTTAAATCTCTTAGATAGAGCTGACTGTATTGAAACATATATGACATTTTGAAAACTTCACCTCTATTGTTTTTGTAAAAAGTGAGCTCATTACTCACATATGTCACAATGTTGTTATTAAATCCTTGGTGACTGGTTAGTAAGCTTAATAGACTAACAAAATGGTATTCCAGGTTTGACTTTTACATAGTCCTATTTTTTTACACTCTTGTTGCAGTTCTAATATGACTGGACAATAATTGTGGGAAAGCTAGGCAGATTGGGAAAAAACCGCTGAACATGATAACAGTTACAATTATTTTTGTTGGCTCAAGATGAGTCAATATTGGGATATAACAGGTTATTATTAGATCACCTCTAAATAAGGTGATAAGGCGATAAGGAGATGTTGACATTTAATGAATACAAAGTAAATCGCCTACAATTAGGGTGATAGAGAGCTAGAGAATAACAAGCCAAAATTGAGGAGAATTGGCAGAATAGAATAGTTCAAGCTATGAGAGCAGTATCATCTGAAGCCGCTGTATATAAGCAAGATGGGCGATTGAGAGAATGTAGGTTGCTAATAGTAGAATGAGAGCGGGACAGCAAAAAGTTGCTGTATTTATTAAAATAAATAAAAGAGTCGATTGGGGCAATTTCTCCTATTTTTAGTATATTTTCAAGTGTGTCCAAAGGCAGACGATCTCCCCATTGTCTGTCTGTTGCTCAGTGGGTTTGACCTGTACAAACAATATGGCAGATACTAATGATACCATCCAATTT
This sequence comes from Massospora cicadina, assembly GCA_022478985.1. NCBI lineage: Eukaryota > Fungi > Entomophthoromycota > Entomophthoromycetes > Entomophthorales > Entomophthoraceae > Massospora > Massospora cicadina. The sequence goes on along the minus strand of JAKSZP010005380.1, from coordinate 104,119 downwards.
TATAACAGTGGTTCTCACTACAGGGGGCCCATTGATCAACCACCAAGTACTACGAAAACCCAGTCGCCAGCCATGTCTTAAACAGCCTGTGTTGCTGTGAAACTTCAAAAAACACTGCACTAGCCAGGTATGAGGAACTCAAACTTACCTTAGACGTGGTGCTCAAAAACAGTATGAACTCCTCCAAGAATGAAATGCTGTCATGCACCAGCTTGATAGCACGTTTAGCCAAATGCAAATTTTGGGACAACAAAACAAGGAATTCGCCAACCGGTTGATGATACTACTGAACAGCTGCAGTGCGCAGAGCAAAAATTGACCAGTGCCTCTTGGTCTTCTCACTGGGACAAGGATGACCATCAAGAGGGGGCATCATATGAGGAAGAATATGATGCTGGTCAGAGCTACTACACCCAGGATGGTAGTACTGGATATGACTATGAGTTGGAGTGCCAATTCCATTAGGTAATAGCAGTGCCACCCATGGCAGAAGGTCATGCTACACCTGAAGTTGCAAACATACCAACTTCCGCTGGTCCAGCTTCTGATTAAGAAGCTGCTTTTGGATTTCAATTCATTCCTTAGTATGGGCCAAAATACCATTAATGAGATGAGGAGGTTAATATCTAGAAACTACCTCCGTTTGATCAAAATGGGAACATTCATGGTTTTTCAAACAGTTTGAACTTACAGCGGAAGGTGCATCTGATAGATGGAAGGCTAAATTGTTGATATCCACCTTGGACATTGGGAGTGCCAATCAAGTCACCTGTTACCTCCCAAGCAGCTCTGTCACCTATAAGGATGTGAAGGATACTGTACTTTGCCTGCTTGGGGGTACCTCAAAGATGTCACAGCGGAAAGTGGAATTCTTAACAATCAGATTCCGCTGAGGCAAGACTCTCCTGAAATTTGCTGATCAATTCACAATGGAATCCCTTATGCTGATTGGGGCAGGGTACTTAGCGGAAGCTGACATGTGCATCACCATGACCTCTACAGTGAAGCCATACTGAGAGCTTTACGTTGTCATTTCACCATTTCTGGATGATGACGTACCTTTTCTAAAGATTGTACAGTTTTTGTATTGCATATCACCTAAATTCCTGCTGCTAAATATGGAATGGAAGACTACCACCTCTACTGCACCCTCTTATTTAGGAGAATACTCTTGTCTGACTCTGGCTCCATTTTGCAATCCTCAGCCTTTATATAACTCTGCGCCTCGTCCTCAGCTGAATTATACTCAACAGTTTGATCAGCGTCAATGGGCTGGTCACGAAACCATCAGCAAATCAGCTACTGACCAGGACTTAGCTATGCTGAATGTCAACAAGCATCTTTCCAGCCTTGGCCTGGTTACGCTTAATGACCCCAAACTTTCTGATCTGGACTCTCTTATGACAATCAAGGACATGGCTCTTATGGGGTTAACTGCTATGAATGTGGCCGCCCTAGCCATTTGGCAGATTTCTGGCATAACCGCCATGTGAACTACATACACCAAGATCAATACTATCAGGGAAAAAGATGGAGAGGAGTAGAGATGGGACCCTCTACCTCTGCGATACCAACCCAAAACGTTCCTGAATCAATAGTAGTATTTCCTGCAGAAGTCCCTCAGTACAATGACGGAATTTTATACCAGAAGCCAGTTGGAGGAGTGAACGTAGTGACATGAGCTCAAGCCAAAGCAGCAGCGGACTATGAATCCTTTAGAACAACAAAATCTGTATGCCTGTCAAATGCTTGATCAAGCTTCCTCGGACAAGCTTGATTCTTCTGTGGATGTGCCAACTCTGAAAGGAGTTAACTTCACCCTTCCAGTAGATTCCATTGTCAAAGAATATCCCAAAGTTGGTGAGAGGAAAATGAGTTTTCTTGAAAAAAGAGATCGTGTATATGTCCATATATTAAACATTCAATATTTTTCTTATTCTGAGTGTATGTACTGTGATATTGCTGTAGCAAAAAATAGAGTTCGCGCTATAATAGATGCTAGTGCTCCAGTCAACATAGTTTCCACTAAATTGATGGCGGAGTTGACATCAAAACCTGATGTGGACCATCAAATGGTGTATGTAACTGCGGGAGCAGAAAGCACCATCTCTGAGGGGGCTTACAGTGTGCTACCTCTGCGCTTTGGGTCTTTTGTCATTGTAGCTCTGGCAATTGTGCTACCAAACAAAAACTATAAACTTGCTAATAAGAACCACTTTCCTGCGCCATTATAGAGCTGTTGTTAATATGAAGGAGGAGAACCTCGCCATTCTGGGACAACGGATCCCAATTTACTTCACCTCTAGTGGATTACTGAAGGATCTGGTGCATATTATCCCTATCAATCTTGCATATAGTGACAGGGTGATGCCAGTTCGTCATCACTGACTAAAGCGCAAGACTTGGCCCCTTCCCCAGAATATATATGAATATCAAGGGATACCTCTTCGAGCTGCAGGGCCCATATCTATTCATTCTGGACATTAAGTCTTAGTGAATACCAAGTTGGAGGTGGAAGTGCCTATTGGGCAATATGAGGAAGTCATTTAGCTCTATCATCAATTAAAAGGTTTGAGACGCATGTGGCTCCAGGGATTATACTTCTGGGCCATGGAGAGATTAAGGTTTTGTTAGAAAACCTCCAGAGTGAACTAATGCAAACCTATCAACACCAAGTAGCATACCTACAAATGATTCCAATAGAAGAGGTCCTTCAGGTTCATGATTTTGTTTCATTGAATGAATTTTGTCTACCAGTTGAGACACCACCAGCCGTCATACTAGCGGTGGTACCATGGAGCAATCTAATAGGACTATCAGAAGAGCAAAAAGACCAAGCAATAGCTTTATTTCAGAAGTATAAGGGGATTTTTGCTTTTGGTTATCATGACTTAGGGTGTGCTCAGGGGGTGGCCCATCGAGTAGACACAGGAGATCATCCTCCTATAAGGTCTTGTCCAATCTACTGATTGAGGGCAGTGGAAGATGTGGTCACTAACGAAATTTACAAGTTGCTGGAGCAAGAGATTCTTGAACCATCCAAGGGTCCATGGGCTTCACCCGTTCTGATTGTAAAAAAGAAGGATGGTACCAAATGCATAGTAATAGACTACTGGAAGCTCAACAGTATTACAAAAAAGGACTTGTACCCTTTGCCAAGGATTGACAATGCTTTGGACGGTTAGGGGAGCCCATTATTTTTCAGCGATGGACTTGATATCAGGTTACTGGCAGATAGAGTTACCCATGGAGGAACAGAAAAAATGTGCTGTAATCACCTCTAAAGGTCTTTAACCAATGCAGATGCCTCAAGGGCTGTGCAACGCCCTGGCTACATTTCAGAGAGCTATGGACAATAACTTGGTGACCTGAAACTGTCATGCGTCCTTTTACACCTCAACAATACTAATGTTTTCTCTCAAACCTTTCTGAGCATCTCAATCATTTAGAAGCAATATTTCACTGGCTGTCTGAGGCAAACATTAAAATTAAGCCTCAAAAATGTGACTCTTCAAAGATCATCTGGAATACATGGAGTTCGTGGTAGGCTCTAAAGGGCTGAAACCACAGCCAGCTAAGGTGGAGGCCATCAGTAAAATGACTACACTTAATAGTAAATGCAACATATAGGTATTTTTTGGGAATGGTCAGGTACTACTGGTGCTTTATACCTAATTTTAGCTGTATTGGGGGCCACTATTCGAGTTGTTAAAAAAGACGCTGTGTTCAAATGGATGGAACGTCATTAATACACTTTAAATACACTTTGTATGGCGTTGAAAGAGTGGTTAGCCAAGCGGGTAAAACTGCTTCCACCCCTAGTGCAGGTTTTGAGTTCAAAACCTGTACTGGCTAGAAAACATTCTCAGTGTGGTATATTTGTCCAAGGTCGACCCACCTCAAATAATTTATGTATGGCGTTGACCAGCGCACCGTGTTACGCTATCTGAACTTTGTTTGGGAGTTTATCATTTAGATGGATGCATCCCTTTCTGCTGTTGGGGCAGTACTTTCTCAGAAAGATGACAAGGGAGAGGAAATTCATATAGCATACTGTAGTCGAAGTCTGAACTACCATGAGCGTAATTATACTGTGACCAAGTGGGAGTGCTTAGCAGTGATCTACGTGTATAAGCAATTCAGAGTCTATTTGAATGGGGTAAATTTTAAAGTCATAACAGATCACGCGTCATTAAGCTGGTTTCAGAACCTCAAAGAACCTGAAGGATGTTTAGCTTGATGAGCTCTTAAGATGCAGGCTTATGACTTTGAGATCCTTCATCACCCAGGAGTAAAGCATCAGAACGCTGACTGTTTATCTTGATTGCTGACTGTTGCTGTGATGGCGGACCACAGCGAAGTGATGTACAATAAGATGCTCAGCACAAAATTTGAGGATGAGCTGCCCCAAGTGATCAAAGTGTTAAATGAGATGCAAATGAATACCTTCCAATGGAATGGGGAACTGTACAAGTGGATCAGCAATTCTATGGTGATTTTTCCGTGACCTTAAGCATGGCCAGGATTAATTATAAGCGCCCACAAGGCAGTTGAGCATGGTGGGGTGTGTAAGACAATGGAGTTGTTGCCCTTGGTACTATTGGGAATTCATGAGCTTCAATGTGCTTAAAACTATTTCCTGTTTCCATCAGTGTTAAGTGGAGAAGTCATTCCACAGTAAGACTTTATACCAGGTAGTGAAACCACATTCTTCTTGGCACACGGTTTCTCTTGACGTCATTTGCCTCTTGACAATAGGAGCCAACCAATGTAAGTACACTCTTGTGGCTATCAACCACTTGACCTGGTGATCTAAAGCGAGGGCAATACAAGATTTGGGGGCAATTACAGTGGCCAAGTTAATGATGGAATGCATTATTCAGCAACATGGATGCCCTCAGTTTATTCTCACTAATAATGGAACCAACTTCACCTCACACATCCTCCCCAAACTGAATAAGCTATTGGGAATCCGCAGAGTTCTGATGACCCCATACTACTCTGAATCCAATGGAATGGTCAAATGGGTGAATGGGACTCTGATGAACATCCTATGAGAATTAGTAATGGATAGACCTTCCAATTGGACCTCCCTCCTTTCCACTGCCATGTTTGCCTATAACATTAGTTACCATTCCGCCAAAGGGAAGAGTCCCTTCCAACTACTTTACAGCCGACACCTGGCTCTTCCAGAGTTACTTTTTTTTGTGTAAAAGAAACCAGCGGGATAGAACCCCACTGCTATTTGACTAACCTTGTGAACACTCTGATCAAATTGCAAACAAAAGCATATTCCTTTAGCTTAGCTAAGGAGATCAGGAATTAGGCTTCTAATCAGTATGTTGTAGTGGGTTGGCACAGTTCAAGGAAGGCGATATGGTTCTCCTCCATGACCAACAAGGGTTTGAGCAGAAACACAAGTTGGCTAGTATTTGGATTGTTTCGTTCAAAGTTATAGAGAAAACTGGGGTTGAAACATATACCATCAAGGACCACGCAAGTGATTGGATCATTAACTGATCACACGCAAAGTTCCTCTGACCATACAAGCAATAGGAGCCTTTATCATCCAGTTAAAGAGGGGGTAATGTCGCAATTCTGATATGACTGGATAATAATTGTGGGACAGCTAGGGCGGATTGGGGCTAGAATCTGCCAAACATTATATCAGTTTTGATTATTTAAGTGCCTCAAGATGAGGTGATACTGGGATATAATGGGTTATTATTGGATCGCCTCTAAATTAGGAAATAAGGTGATAAGGTGATGTTGACATTTGACAAATACGATGTAAATCGCCTACAATTAGGGTGATGGAGAGCTAGAGAACAACAAGCTAAAATCAAGGAGAATCAGCGGAATAAATTTACCCAAGCTATGAGAGCAATAATGTCCAAAGATGCTGTATATAAGTGAGAATGGCGATTGAGAGAATGTAGGTTGTTAATAGTAGAAAGAGAGTGGGACAGAAAAAAGTCGCTGTATTTATTAAAAGAAATAAAAAAGTTGATTGGGAAAATTGCTCCTACTTTTAGTATATTTTAAAGTGTGTCCAAAGGATCAACAATCCTCACATCGTCTATCTGTTGCTAAGTTGGTTTGACCTGAACAAACAATATGGCATATCCTAATGATACCATTCAATTTTATAACACCTTTACTAGGATATCTTTTTGATTCAGGATGGCTGTCTAATTGTCTGTATACTGAATTAATTTCTACACTAGTTTTTGTTAACCCATTGGAATCCATATTAAGCTGAGATCTTGTGAGTCACCTCATGTGCTTATTCCTGGTTTTCTAAAAACTAAACCTCAAGATGGATTTAACACTTGGGACCATCTAGTACTAAAAAAAAGATGGATTTAACACTGCTATGTGACTTTTGGGGACAAAATTACACATGGCCAAGTCATAATGAAAATCCAGGATTTTAGTGCCTTGTTGAGGCCTTAACATGACAATCTAGTTTTGGAGATAATGCTCTTCTACTGTAAAATAAGAACAGGTGGAGCGCTACAACAGAGTCATGTCCATAGAATATATAATTGTAAACAATAAAGTGATACATCTCCAGTTTGAAATTGAAGATAAAGAATTCCCTGCACTCCTTCCTTTGCTCTAATTTTTCACGGCCTGATAGTTGGATGTCTAGTTTTCATCTGATGGAATGCTTGACTGGTTCCTGAGGCAAGTGACCAATAAAGTAAAGGAGCTATTCTGGTAAGGCAAAGCAATACTATAGCCAGAGGACTGTAAAGATCTAAGGTGGAAATCACTGCTTCTACTATACTGAGAGTTGTGAGAAGAACTATTCCAGCTCTGGAATGAGAATGGCAACTACCACAAAAGTAGGGTCAGATTCACTATGAACAGCTGGAGGAGGGAAATTTTGTGACCAAGTTCCCTGTTGATCCATCATATGGGATATTATATAAGTGGGATGATAGTATCAAGATGGCCTCTAAAAATTAAAATAAAATAATAAATAATTAAAAGGGTAATATTACTAATCTCATATACTTTATTAAGTTATTGAAAAAAATATTCGAGGTAGGTCAACATTGGGACAAATATACCAAACCTAGAATTTTTCTAGCAAGTACAGGTTTCAAACTCGAAACCTGCACTAGGGTGGAAGCAGTTTTGCCTGCCAGGCTAACCACACTACTTTATTGAGTCATTGACTTCAAAATATATAAATATAATATTAACATAAAACTACCTTTAATTCTTAGAAAACTTTTTAAACATCATGATAATATTTGTAAGTTTATAAAAAATAATTTTATGAGGGTCACATTATCTCCAACTTCAGTTCTTAATTTATTTCCTCTATAGTTACTAATTTTTCTCCTCTGCTTATTACTTCCAATTTTTTTTCTATAACGTAATTTCTCATAACTATAATATTCCTGCTAAATTTCCCTACTTCCAATAGTTGTGGAATTTCTAATTTGGTATTGCAAAATATTTCTTTATTACCAAATTATCACAATTGACTGGAATTTTATTTTCTTGATATTTTTGTCCAATAATTCATATATATGTTAAGGAGGCCCTAACACTAATCCTCAAAATGTAATCTCTTTTTCATTTGTAATTATTATTATTTTCCTTTTTTCTCTAATATCCTATTGTGTTACTTAGATTCTGTTCAGGCTCTCAATTGCTCTCCTCAGGTGGAATACCAAGCCTTTTTGATAAGAACTGAGTCTTTCCTATAATAAATCTTCATCCTAGTAAATCCTCAACTTAATACTCATACCATCCTCCTTTTGCAAAGGTGGAAGGGCTGTTTGTACTACTTGATAGGTAATAAAGGTCTATCTTTTTATGCAACAAGGTTTGGTGGAAGACATTATGATTTATAAAGGCTTCAGGAAGTTATTAAATATGTTATGTTACCAATTATTTAAGTAATATGGTAGGGTCCCATCACAAATGGGTTGACTTGTGTAAAGTACATAGATTGGTACTGTTGGGATATCTACCTAAATTAGAGATTTGTATGTGTCAGCTGAATGGAATAGATATTGATCTGACGAAATAGCCCAAATCTTTACCGGGGATAATCCCCTGACAAAAATCACAACCTTCCAACATTGAGGATCTTTTTGACTTAAGCGGTCAGCTATTGTTCCCCCAAAGCTTCCTAATCTCGAGGTTCAAGCCTGTCCATTCAGCAATCAAATTTTATTGACTGAGATGACCAGCCTGCTGCATAATCCCTGATTGATTACAAAATTAGATCTTAGCTTGGAAAGCTTGGAGATATACCAAAACCCTCCCTGATTTCCCATTCAATGATGATTCTAAGCTAATAAAGGGAAATCTTTTTTGCCATTTAAGTTAAATTAACCTACCTCTATTTATTTAGGGATGAACAAATAGTTAGAATTTACCACTCAACGAACATCATCCTGAATGAAGACTTTCTGGCCAAGAAAAGTGCATACTTATAATCCAGCACCAAGGAACTTTGGGTACATGGACTTAAAGATAAAAGGACAAGTGATCTAAAACCCCTTAAACCCAACAAAACTGGTGCTACATGACAGGCATACCATGAGCTCACAGTACAACTTTTTTATAATGAGCAATGATGATTTGGCCTCAGATCCCTCTCAGGATCAGGAATGCTTTAGATTCTTGGCGAATTTACCTGCTGTGATATGTGGGATAAAGCAAATTAATGCTCAACATGGAGCAACATCAACTCAAACTTCATATTTGACTACTAAGCTTAAAATTGAAATTTGGCAGTTAATCCCATCGTTGCCATAAAATTGGTACTTTGTGCCGCCAGTGATTGGGTAAGCTCAATAATTGGAGATATTAATGCCATACAAAGTCAAGTGGATGCCCTCCTGTCAAGAGAGTGTCTGTACTCTCTCGTTCCCAGCAAGGTGGTGTGGGATGCAAACCCACACTGCTAGGGGCTAGCTGTTAGGAGAATGGGAAACAAGGCACCTCAAACAGTGACTGTACAAAAGGGACCCAAGGCAAAGGGTGTAGAGCGGGATATACAGTACCAGGTAAGCTAGAAACAACATAGCTTGAGTGGACCCCAGAGGGGAGTACATGATCAAGTGTAACTCGGTGCCAGGAGGTTAGGGCGCCTTGATCTGTTGGGGACTGAAGCGGCCCAAGGGAGCACCCAAAACTTTAGTAAATTGGGAAAGTATGTTGTGGCCAACATAGTTGGAGACCTCCTCAAAGAGATCCGCACCCAAGTTCGCCCAAGGAACCATAAAAGATGTAGAATAAAAAGAATAAATCTGTGGAAATTTGACCAACAATGAATGTTGGTTGCAAAACATATTTAAAGATAGTCAGGGTAATTAGGGTTCTGCAGAAGTGTGCCCAAGCCTTGACGCTCCAATAGAAAAACGCTTCCATCCATTTTGGTAAAGTACACTGAAAGGCCTTCACTTGAGTGATCAATTGAAGCTGTATTACCCAAGCACATGATTTCATAATCAAATGTGATTTTAACCCTCATTCTCTAATTAACTGAATCGAAACATATTTGTTCATGATGTAGATTGTTCATTTCAGGGCCTGGGCTGAGATAAGGGGCTGGGCGTTTTGCACCTTATTAGTACCAACCTGGTCATGTTTTGCTTGCACACAGCGTTGGTCTAAGGTGTGTTTGAGGTCAGGAAGATCCTAAAGTTTCACCTTCTGGGCCTCCTGTCACCCAGCCTTATCTTTGGCGTTGGCTCCCAATATTAAGTAATCCAACCATGACATTACTCTCTAATCCTTCTTGGGCTCCACCCTCTCCAGGGGCGTTTTCTAAGGAGAAGTTCTTATATATGGGTGGCAACTTCATACCAGCAACGGCTGACTTGGGCTTAGATCCTGCAGCCTCAGGGAAACGATTATGGAATAATTAAATTAGGTCTTGGGCATGTACATAGTCCCGTGCTAACACCCAACTGTTCTCAGCCATGTCAAACCCCTTCCAGGTTACCAGGTACTCGAGATGTCACTTAACCCAGCTGGAGGCTACTATTTCCTCCACTTCCAATTCTGGCGCCCCATCCACAAGATATGCCTCAGGAGTCGCAGGTGAGGGGCCCTCAAACAATGTCAATTTGCTTTTATGAAAGATGGAAAAGATTCAGAATACGGAGGGAAGATCCAACTGGTATGTGCATGACCCACCTTTCTAACTACATGGTAAGGGCTAATCCTCTTTAGACCCAGATTTTTGCATGGCTGCTTGATAGGGATGTTGCGAGCATCAAGCATCACAAGATCCCCTTCCTTGTAGGCTGGACCCTCTTGGCGCTTTCTGTTGGCGTTCTCCTTATAAACTAGCATAGCCGCCTTAAACTTGTGGACACCCCCTGGTGGACCTTCTTGATGGTCTTAGCAAAGTGCACCACCGCTTCCACTTTGAACCACAGCTGGGCTCCATGTTAAAAGCAGAGTTAAGACCATGGTTGGCGAAAAAGGGTGAACAACCGATCAATGAATGCAAAGTGTTGTTGTAGCTAAACTGGGCCATGGGAAGGTGAGGAACCCAATCTGAATGATCTGCGGTGGTGTAACAACGCATACTTTGTTCCAAGCACTGGTTCATTCGCTCAGTCTGCCCATCTAATTGGGGGTGATAGGCAGTTGAATGGCAGGGGCGAATCTGAAGAGTTTTACACAACTCTTCCCAAAAGATGGAGATGAACTGGGGTCCCCAGTCAGTAATGAATTCTTGAGGAACCCCATGAAGCGCAAATACATGGGTGACAAAGAGCCTGGCCATTTCAGCAGCAGTTATGGTCGTTCTGAAAGCAATAAAGTGGGAAAACTTCATAAAGCGGTCCACCACCACAAAGATATCATCATAACCATCTAAAACGGGTAACTCCACAATGAAATCCACTGATAGTCCAGGGCCCTTCAGCCTTTTGGACTGGTACACACACTCTGCTAAAGGTTGCCAATTGGGTTTCATTTGATTGCAGATCAGGCACTCTTTACAGCACCGCTCCACCTGAGCAGGCAAGCCCTTCCCATTGTAAGTGCGTCGTATCATATCCGAGGTTTTTGCTTTCCCAGGATGACCAACGGTGATTCCATCATGATGGTCCCGGATGAGTTTCAGGTGCAGTGGTCCAGCGGGAACCCATAGGCGCCCCTGAAACCACACCATCTCATCCTTTATATGATAACCCCTGGATAAGTCCTCCTGATTCAGGGCGCTCTTAATGATAACAACAGTATATTCAGCTGATAACGGCTGAGAAAGAACTACCTTTCTGAACATACTATATTCTGCTGCATTTTCCAGAGGTGCGAGCGCAGGTGTGTGGACCATGGAATCAGGAAGTTGAGGCAGAAATATATTCAGTGAAATCATCAACCAGGTGTTGTTAATTTCTATCTCCTTTAGATTAAGAGCTAAAGCAGGGTTGCGGCTAAAAGCATCTGCCAAACCATTCTCTTTGCCCTTGGCGAACTCATAGGAAAATGCAAATTGGGCAAGGGTCTCATGCCAACGGGTCTGACGTGGAGTTGACACGATGAGTTTGGTAGTACAACAAGGCTGATGGTCTGTTTATACATGGAAAGGTTGGGAGGAGCCATGTAAGTGGTGACGCCAATAAATCAGCGCCTCCACCACTACTAATAGCTCCTTATCATAAACGGCGTAGTTTAACTCAGGCAGAAAATTTTTCTAGAAAAGTATCACACTGGATGCTCAGTCCCAAAATCGCCCACCTGTAACAAGGCAGCTGCAATGTCAAAGTTGGAAGCATCATAAGACACAATGAACTCCTTTGCAGGGTCAACATGGCGAAGGATGGATGTGAATAACAGGGTGCACTTCACCGCTTGGAAAGCATCCTCCAAAGTGGGGGACCACTGAAGCACCTTGGCCTCGCTGGCCTTATATAAGGGTGCTGCCACTTCAGAGAGATTGGGTGTGAACTTCTTGAGGAACGTACACATCCCCAAAAAGCTCCTCAATCCCTTGACTGAGGTGGGGGTAGGCCACTCACAAATAGCCTTCTCCTTGTCTGGAGTTATCATGTGTCCCCGGTCAAACATGACGTTGCCCAGAAAAGTAACCTGGGACTTGAAGAATTCACGTTTACTAATCTTGAGGGTAAGGCAAGTGGCCCTCAATCTCTCCACTACTTGTCAAAGGTGTACTGCGTGGGACTCATGATCAGGGGAAAGCACCAAGATATCGTCCATGTAGGCAACCACGCATACCCCTAACAAACCCCCAGCGCTTCATCAATGCGGCGTTGAAAGATAGCAGGGTAATTCTTAAGCCCAAAGGGCTTGACCCAGAACTAAAAAAAATTTCTTTTCTGTTGCGTAATACAATTAACCACTCCTGGCCCTTCTTTATCTGGATTTGATTGAACGCATTGAGGCAATTCAACTTGGAGAAAACCTTTGCCTTTTCTACATAACGCGTAATCTGGGAATCTAAAGGGATGGGATGAAGGTTGGGTACAGTCACATTGTTTAAATTTCCATAAATGACACAAGGGCGTAAAGTTCCATCAGCCTTCTCCACAAAGAGAAGTGGGGAGCAGACAGGGGAGGTACGGTGAAAGATGGCACCTTTGGCCAACTGCTCCTTCACCCACATATCTAAAGCCTCTTTCTTCCAGACAGTCAATGGGTAAATGGAGGAATAAATATGCACCAGATCCACAGTGAGTCTAAACTCACAATTGAACTTGGAATGATCTGGTAGTGTACTAGCTGAAGCTTAATCAAAAGAAGATGCCAACTCCTCCAAACAGGAAGGTAAGGAAAATCCCATGGGAAGGCTTCAGCAAATGGGTAAGATAAGGATTGGGAACATTAGGCCAATGGGGTAAATTGCCCTGGGCGTTATCCTCCTACAAAGGAACAATCTACTGGTGACAATTTGTCAAAGACAAGGATAGAGTGTTTTCTTTCAAATTAGTCCTGACGTCAAACTTCCGCCACCACTCTACACCCGAAAATAGTGGGGAAAAAGAGGTTACTGATACCTTGAAACTGGTCGGACAAAAGATAGGAGCCCACCTGAAAGTCAACTAACCCCATGACGTTCAGTGTGGGGGATACCTTAAAAAACCCCACCTCTAACCATACCACCTGGTGAGTAACTTAACTCAAGGTAGTCAGAAAGTTCTTGGTTAATAAAATTATTTGAGGCACCAGTATCCACTAAAATAGTTGTACTGAACTTTTCAAAAGAGGATGTAAGGGTAGCAGTCAACAAGAAGTATCCAGAATGGGATTTATTTAAAGCAGAAAAGCCACCATCTCACCTGAAAATTCTTCCTCTGGCTTGAACAAGCTATCAAGTATGTTTTGAAATCATAGAAGGGGGAGGGATAGTGGGCCACTCTTACTACTGAGGCCACATATCCCACCCTACCTTCTGCAGGTGCATAAACATTATTATATCTAACACGAAGCTCCTTTTCCATGTCCTGAGTGCCCTGCATAATGTTAGGGGTCAAATGAGGGTTCTCAGGGAAATCTGATAAACTTGAATAGGGTCCTCATATAGGACATATGAGCTTATAAACGACTCATTTTGTTATAAATTGCTCACGTTATAAAACACGTTTTAAGGCTCCCACAAACCCACACCTACTCTGATGGTTTGGTGTGCTACATTATATAGGGCCATCACCCCCAGGCCCAGAATTGATGCATCAGCATTCCCCTCAGAAATGTGGTGGGGAGAAAAATGTTAACAGGGTCTCATCTTTAGATAAATTTGGGTCCAGACACTCCTAAACCCTTGATTTCCGCTGAGACAGGGAGTAAATCAGTGGGAAGCACCTCACGCTTCAAGGGAATATCACTAGTCGAGGATGTGGTAGTTATAGGGGCGACCACTGGTACATTATTGCGGTGGAATCAGCTGACATGTTTAATCTAGACTCATGGCTAGAACCCCACTCAGCTTTGAATTCCTCGAAATTTGAAAGTTTGAAAGAATAAGATTCCATTGTTGTGAGAGGTGCGCGCGCCTTTTTGGTTCCCAGATTTATAGGGCTGACCCAGGTGCAATAATGACAGCCAAATCACGTGGCCCCTTCCAGGTTATGGCAGAGAAACTACCCAAAAAGGCTTCAATCAGTATATCAAAGTTGGAAGGAGGTGACAACCAAATTGGGAAATTAATCACAGAGAGGTCCATGAAAGAATGGAGAGATGGCATTTTCATGATGTTGGGAAAAGATAAAGCCTAGGATTTTCCACAAAATTCATCCTATTATAAATTTACCAGTAGGCCCACTTGTTGCAATGAAAAGAACTCATAGAAGGATTGGATAAATGCTTCATCAGGATGACGTTGCTCCAAGACATGTACAAGCAGATATGGATCGCCACAAAGAGTAGATGTGCACAGAATATGGCAAAAACCCAGTTGGCTGCTTCTAGAGACAGCCAAGACAACAAATCTACTCCTCGTAAGGGTGGTTGAAACTAGATAAGTTGCTATTTCCTAAGGAAGGTTTTGGCTCAAGGTTATCCAAGGTCTGTTGAATTTTTGAGTAGATATTGGGAGAAAGGTGGGGAATCATGACAACAGGATCATAAAAGGTCTGATACCACCAGGTACGAGCAGGAAGGGTGGGCACTTCCCAATTGGTAGTTGAAAGAATAACACCAAGACACACCAAAAAAAACCAAATGAGAAAATTGTGGCGAGCACAATTGTGGCAGTGACAAATGGCCAGCGCACCCAGTTTACAAGGAATGAAATTCCCACATAGATAATTCTCATGCACATAAAATAAAAGGGTTGGTCAACTAATGTCAATAAAGTGTCTGTAACTCTAGTTTCCAGAAAGGTGGTGTGGGATGCAAACCCATACTGCTAGGGGCTAGCTGTTAGAGAATGGGAAACAAGGCACCTCAAACAGTGACTGTACAAAAGGGACCCAAGGCAAGGGTGTAGAGTGCGATATACAGTACCAGGTAAGCTAGAAACAACATAACTTGAGTGGACCCCAGAGGGGAGTCCATGATTAAGCTAACTTGGTGCCAGGAGGTTTGGGCGCCTTGATCTGAAGGGGATTGGAGTGGCCCAAGGGAGCACCCAGAGCTTTAGTAAATTGTGGAAAGTATGTAGTGGCCAACATAGTTGGAGACCTCCTCAAAGTGGTCCGCACCAAAGTTTGGCTAAGGAACTATAAAAATGTAGAATAAAAAGAATAAATCTGTGGAAATCTGACCAACAATGAATGTTGGTTGCAAAACTTATTTAAAGATGTTCAGGGTAATTAGGGTTCTGCAGAAGTGTGCCCAAGCCTTGATGCTCCACTATACAAACGCTTCCATCCATTTTGGTAAAATACACTGAAAGTGCCTTCAATTGAGTGATCAATTGAAGCTGTATTTTACCCAAGCACATGATTTTATAACTCAAACGGGATTCAAACCCTTGTTCTCCAATTAACTGAATAAAACCGTCTTTGTTCATTATGTAGATTGTTCATTTCAGGGCCTGGGCTGAGATTAGGGGCTGGGCATTTTGAACCTATTAGTATGAACCTGGGCATGTTTTGCTTGCACCCAGCGTTGGTCTAAGGTGTGTTTTAGGTCAGGAAGAGCTTGAAGTTTCACCTTCTGGGCCTCTTGTCGCCAAGCCTTATCTTTGCCATTGGTTCCCACTATTAAGTCATCCAACCATGACACCTCCACCCTTACAAATCTTCCAGCAATTGCAGTTCTTACTTAAAATGAAAACGTTCCTCAGTGGCAGTTCACATCATTTGGCCATTAACCCCCTAGTGGCACGTTCAAACCGTCATTCAAAAAGAAGTACATCCCAAGATAAAGGAGAATCTTCTCTTTCCTATTTTGTTATGAAAGTGCTATGGAGGAAGCTACCAACACCTGACAGCTCAAACACCTACCTAATTATCTTAGTTGTGTAGCACAAGACAAGTTGGTACTTCATCTAATGCATTACCAGACTTGGGATGATGCTAAAATGGTCTGCTTCAGGTCTTTGGGAGAGGCTAAATTTTATTCAACTAAAAGCAAACTTTTATAGGCATAAGCCTTAATTGGGGTGAAAACATCACTGAGTTTGCACATTGTTTTTACCTGGAGTCTCAAACGTTGGTTGCCAAAAATTTCTTACTTAAGATGATGCTATCACTTAGTCATTTTTGGCGTTTAAATATAAGCTTAATATTCTACTTTATCTTAAAACGTTAAAGTCTTACTGAATGTTACTTCTCAATATCAAAAAATCCATTTTGGAGATTCCTGCTGACCTACTAAACCCACTGGGCCCTCTCTTTTGAATAATAATATGTCTCAGCCCCAAATGTTGACGTTATATCCTCTCAATTTATCCAGAAAATAAAAAATGGCTCCAGACTTGATACACAAAGATGAATATAGGTCAGCCGTTATTGGATGGCTGAGGCAATCAGGGCATATTACGTCTTACCTCTCCAATTTAGATAGCTTCTAATTAATGCCCCTGCTATTGCACTAAAAACAATATTTAAAAGTTTCTTATAAGAGTCTAATTGATGTGAAAGTTCAACTGCATCATCAACCAAAAAGAAAAGTACCTTAAACTAATAGAGTATTGGATCCAGTTAATATTTGAACTCCCATTAAAATTGAAGGAGCCCCAAAGAAACGAACCTGTCTCCTCAAATATCCATCCTCAATTTTTAAAGGTAGATATAGAAACTTAAGAGGAAAAACGAGGTTACCCACTGAGGCTGTGGATCCAATAATGGGATCCCTCTGTATGCCCCATCCTATTACAACCCCTCTGGCTCACAAGTTATTTTGGATACAGGGATCATGACTCTCATCCCTCCTAATCAAGTTTAGGAGCTAAGCGGACCATCAAACCCTTCAATCAAAGAAGCTTGACCAGCCCATGGACTAGGATCCTGCTTATGGGAAATCTATCTCTGTCTTGTTAGGAAATTTAACAAATCAAACCCTCCAAGTCCCTCGTCATGCCCCTATCACTAATGTAAAACTATGTCCCATTAAAAATATTGCTGACATGAATTGTTTTGGCTCTTTACAAGATTTAGGATTTGATAGGGGGTGGAAGGCGAGTCGGTAGGGCGAACGGCTACCAACCTGAAGGTTGCGGGTTCGATTCCCGCCCTTCGCACATCGATCGGGGTGCCAGCCGAAGGAAGCTATTGGCGGTTAGTAGGTATAATAACACGAAAACCTTACCCATGACGTAACCAGAAAAATCCGAGTCCCGATCCAGAGGTGAAAAAAACTTTCTACGACAGAGTTGACCCTGCTCAGGTTTCATGTCGATACTTTCTTTCTATATTTCGGTAATGTCCGTCCCCTGGTCGGCTTGCCTCGAATAAATAAATAAAGATTTAGGATTTGATCACCTACTCATCATAGCTCCGATTGAAAGTAGATTTGGAGACAATCTAACCCCTAATAAACGCCAGAACGTCAAAGACCTCCTTGAGGAGTATTGTAATATTTTTTTCCACAGGACCAAGTGACAATAGAAAATGTCCAGGGTAATTCACTAAATTGAGACTGAGGCTCTCCCTCCATTCAAATCTCGGCCATACCAGAAATCTAAATTCAAGGAAGCTCAAGTGACTTTAAAGTTACAGCAGCTGTTGGAAGATAATTTACTTGTGCCTTCTAAAAGTCCATGGGCCACCCCGCTCCTACTAATTTGGAAAAATGATGGAGGCCACTATGTTTCATGGATCATTGCCGCCTCAAATCAATCATAAGAAAGGATAGCTATCCATTGCCACATATAGATGATCCTTATGCTTGATGTTGGGTTCCCAAATTTTTCAGGTATGGATCTCGCCAACAGGTAATGCAAAGTTGGTTTTTCACTAGAAGACCATGAAAAATGCGCCCTCGTTTCA
The DNA here is from genome assembly GCA_022478985.1 of Massospora cicadina. NCBI lineage: Eukaryota > Fungi > Entomophthoromycota > Entomophthoromycetes > Entomophthorales > Entomophthoraceae > Massospora > Massospora cicadina. The sequence goes on along the minus strand of JAKSZP010005380.1, from coordinate 86,234 downwards.
AGCAAAGGACTATTTGAGCCCACTCAAATGCTGTAGGGGTTATATAACGCCCCTGATACCTTCCAAAGCGCCATGGACGGACTTTTAGGTGATTTAAAACGTTCTTGTGTGCTAGTTTATCTCAACAGGATTACCATTTTTGAGAAACTTTACTGAACACATAGATCATCACAGGCAAGATTTCCAGTGGTTACAGCAAGCCTCATAAAAACAAAAAGAAGTCAAATGCTCCTTCTTTCATAATGAAATGGATTTTTGAGCCATAAGGTAGGAAAACCCAGAATATCCGCAACGGACAAGGTCCTGGCCATTTCTAAGATATCCCTCCTAAATCCCTATGAGACGTAAAGGTTTTTTGAGGGGATGGTGGGATATTATCACCAGTTTATTACCCACTTTGTCAACACATCCAATCCTCTAGTATTACTATTGAAGAGAGAGATACCCTTGCAGTGGAACGAAGAGCAAAAGCATGCCTTAGACCTACCATGCGTCTCTCTCACCCAGTCTCTAGTACTTATAAATCCTATTTTGGAACCTTTTCTCCTCTATTATAACGCTAGCAATATAGCCATTTGAGCTATCCTATTGCATCATTATTAAAACTTGATAGACCATCCTATCGCCTACTATAACAAAACTCTAACTAGAGCTGAATGCAACTATAGCGATACAGAACGCAAATGCTTGGCAGTATTATTGACTATTAAGCACTTCCAATCTTATCTATATGGGAAACATTTTACAATAATCACCAATCATGCTTCCTTGTGATGGTTACAGAAAATGAAGGACACCAACAGGAGGTTATCTCAATGGGCTTAAAACTTAAAGCTAAGATTTTTCCATCATACGTTAACCAGGCCTATACACCAATATATGGATTGCCTATCACAGCTTCCCATAGTAACTTTAAGTGACCTGAAGAGGATTGACTCCAATACCTCCTAAATCAATTGAAATTATGTAAAAGTTGAATCCCTGACCCTGCAAAAGAATTATTAAAAAAATCAGCGAATATTTAAGTCAAAAAAGGCCAACTGTACAAACTCGTGTACCAAAATGGTTGCCCTACATACAACCTCCAGCTTGAACTGACGTCATATTGAAGAGACATTGGCAAGTCAGCCACAGGGGAGTTCGGAGAACTTAAAAGTGGTTCAAGAATCGATGCTACAGGGGAGAAATGCTTGTTTCAATTTAAGATGAATTAGAGTCATGCCTGGTATATAAAAGTTAATCTGAAACTAATTTTAATCTCAACATCCAGTAATTTCACCTTGTGAACCCTTCCATACTATTAGCATTGATGTTGTGGGACCACACCCTCAAGCCTCTATTAGTCATTGATTCCTCCTTCTAGCTATGGATCATTTAACGAAGTGTATTGAAGCTGTATTGCTACCATCCACTTTGGTAAAATCTACTACCACATTCTAAATATATCATATTATCACCCAGCATGGGTGCCCTTACATAATTTTCTCCAATAACGGTAAAACTTTCTGATCACCACTGGTGATTGATTTAGCCAAAGTGATGGGATCCACTCAGGTATTTTCCACACCCTAACATCCTGCAACCAATGTAATGATAGATTGGGTAAATAATACTCTAACTGCAATCCTCCAGAAAATGGCAATGACTGACCCCCTCCACTGGCCCCAATATTTGCCTTGTGCAATCTTGGTCTATAGAATAAGCTACCATCGAATAAATAAGATGTCGCCCTTACAGGCTTTGAATGGAAGAAATCCCAGTTGCCTTCTAAAGTGCAGGCTATGTTAGATCAAGCATTACCTGACGCCACTAAAGTTACTATGCAAAGCATTGCCAATGAAATAATTTGACTACAGGCTCTAACTTTAAGAACTTATCTTTTACTACTAGTAGAGAAACTATTCAATTTAATGACAATCATGACTTTCTGCACACCTTCCAACTGTGTGTCCTAGTCCTTTTCTATTATCATCGGCCTATAGGTTCTGACATAAAATTGGGCACTAACTGGTCAGGGCCCTACAAATTCATTTATATGTGGGGCAACAAACATTCAATTGTAGAGGGTGTTCATGGTACTACTGTAAACCATTTACATAGTCTCTTTCTCCATCTGCTTCCTCACTACATAATGATATAGAGGGGGTGTTGTCAGGATTACTACTTGGATTGGAGATTCATATGTGTCGGCTGAAGGGAATTGAGCTCAATTTGACAAAATAGCTCATACATATATCAGGGATAATCAAAATGAAATTCACAGCCTTTCAATATTGGGGATAAACCTGACTTATGTGGCTACTGCTCCACCAAAGCTTCCTAATCTCGGGGTTCAAACATGATCCATTCAGCAAAGAAATCATATTTGACTGAGATGACCAGCCTGCCGCATTTTCCCTGATTGGTAACAAGTATAGATCTTATTTTGGAACTCTTGAAGATTTACCAAAAATATCCATGATTCCCTATTTAATCATCTTTCTATGCAAATAAAGGATCTCTATTTTTTAGCACTAGTGGTGCCCCACCAAAAAAGGGGGAGCCATCATGCATCTTTATTTGCAAATGAGCCAAATAATGGGATTATCATAAAATAAAAAACATTAATATAGCCCCTAAGTTATCAGCTAGAAAGTTATATTAGAAGGCAAGAAAGCTTTGGGGAACTTTTGTCTGGCACACAATTTAGCTGGTGGAACATGACGGACAACATAAGGGTTGAGGCATCAGCTACATGTGGCAAAAGGAGGTATAATTTTAGTTTTCATTGTTAATGAGGCTGGCGGTGTCCATCGCCTCAATGTATCGAGCAAGTTGATGCTCAGAAAAAGTAATGAGAGCTGGCACACAAGTGAAAGACTTGATGTGCTGGTGGGTTTGATAATTGGGGTCAGACAGAGAAGTTTTAGCTGCGTTGATGCAAGGGCGGCTAGCTTCAAAGTGAGCTCCTCAATTTCATATTTTGCATCCTCATCAAAATTATGGGGGAAATTTGGGATGGGAATACCCAAATAAAGGAACTCTCTTTTTGCCATTTAAAATAAATTGGCCTACCTCAATTTATTTTGTGCCAAAAATAGTTATGATTTACCATTCAAGGAACATCAACCTGAGTGAAGACTTTCTGGCTAAGGAAAGTAAAACTTATAATCCAGCACTCAGGGACTTTGGGTCTCCTGGTCTTAAAAAATAAAAGGACAAGTGGTCTAAACCCCTTTGTCCTGACAGGTATGCTTCAAGCATCTATGTAGACATTAGCTTCAATTTCTAAGGGTTTAGCAGGGCTTCTCTTCTTTTCAACAAAGTTTTATAAAAATTTTGAGTTTCTTAAATTAGATTTTTATTCAAAGGGATTATTTCTACTAAAATCTATTCCAGTTCTGACTATCAAGGTTCTTAACATCATTTATAAGAGAAGGATCTCAAGTAGGATCATACCCATAATTATCTTTGAGTGTGACATTAATATGAAACTGTGTTATGACTATTATAAGCAAATTAGACAATGTGAACCAAATCCACCCAAATGTCCTGGCTTTTATTGATACAGCACCTGATGTACTGTTATAAGTTATGGTTTACACTTTCAGTCTGGCTATCACTTTTGGGGATGATAAGAATTTGGCAGTGACCTTTTAACATCCAAATATTTGTCACATTTATTCAGAACCTAGGAGTGGATTGAGGACATCAATCTGATACTGCTTTTGTAGGAATGCCATGATGAAGGAACATATGCTTTATAGATTGGGCTGACATTTATTGAGCTGTTATGCTTGTGGTTGTAGGATAAATATACCTTATTAGTATATTATCTACAATCACCAATATAGCATTGTACTCTTATAAATTTGGCATTATAAGAATGTAGTCCATGGAGACAAATTTTTATGGTCCTTGAGGAATGATAAAGGTTTGAGTAGCCCTTCTGGAAGCCTACTTCTTGGCTTGGTGCGACCATAAACCTAACACCCCAATGTCAGTAGCAATGCCATTTTTCATGTTGGGCCACATGTACTGACGTTGGATGGATTTCATAGCCTTAACAAACAAGGATGGGCTGATGAAGGGGCATTTTGATAGTCTTTTACGTTTTTAAATGTAAAGGGCCTCAAGGAAATATAAGCGACTTTTACAGTATATAATACTTCCCCTAAGAGAGATTTTGACTATAATAGGTGCTGTCCAAATTTTTGTATAAGTCTTTGAATAATTAGATCACAAATTCATCCCTAATTAAGTTAGCTGGACTTCAACTAGTCTAGAAAATAGTTATACATAAATAAGGCTTGGTCGGAATTTCTCTTATGGAAGAAGATTCTGTGTGTTATGTTCCCTAATAACAGCCTCACTTGGTATATGATTTGGATGTCGACTTAAAGCATCTAGCGCTATGTTAACCTTCTCTGGTTTTCACTAAATTTTAGAATATACTCGGCTTAGTTCAATAACCTTTAAGCTTGTCTTTGATTTGACTGCCATGGCTTGGGTAATTAAGTAGGATTATTGTGGTCTTAGAGGATCTCTTTCACATGTTCTGATCCACATAGTTAATTAACCTTTGCTTAAATAGATTGACAATAGCTAGGAGTTCTTTATCAAATATTATGTGTTATACTCAGCTGCATTTATTCTCTTTGGGTAATAAGCTACAGGATGTAGCTTATAATTTACATCATGAAATAGAACTTCATATACAGAAAAAAATTGAAAGTATCAGTGTCTACGGTGTATGGTTTTGTTAGATCAGGCATAATCAATAAAAGCGCATAAACAAAAGCAGACTTAAGGGTCTCAAAAGTTCTTGTTCTTTTTTGTCCATGATAAATTAATGTAGTCTGATGTGAGAGTTGTAATAGGAAAAGCTATATGAGAAAATTCCTTGATAAAGGCTCCATAGAGAGGTTAGGCCCAATTAACTTCTGAATTCGCTTTTGTTTTTGGGGCTTCCAGGAAGTCACTGATTTAATTTTACCCTCAGCATTAAAAACATCTCTTTTGACAGAATGTCCAAGAAACCCAACTTCAGTCTTAAAGAACTCACACTTCTTCAGCTTCACATATAAGTTGTTCTCAGATTATGTTGGAATATTTTTATATAATGTTCTATATGGCCTTCACCATCTTATTGTAGATAAAGACATCATCAAGATATGTGACGCAAAATTGTTCCTTGTAAGTCCCCAGTACTATGTTAATTAGCTTTTGAGATGTGCTTGTTGCATCACAAAGTTTAAAGGGCATGACCAAGTACTCAAAAACCTATACGATTCTATAAATCAGTCTTTGATTTAACATCCTCATGTATACAGATTTGATTAAAGGCATTACTTAAATCAAGTTTGGAAAAATTTTCTCCTGTAAGATGGTAACAGAGTTTATCTGCATTGGTTATGTGGTATCAATTATTGGCAGTAATGCTATTTAGTCACTAAAGTCAAAACATGGCCAAAGATCTTCATCTTTTTTCTTCATAAAGAGCATTGGAGAGGAACACGAGATTTTTAAAATTCTGATAAATATCTTCTGTAACATTTTAAATATGTTGCTATAAGTCAGTCTGTACCTTTTATTACAGATTTAGATAGGACCATGAGATGGCTGGTTAACGGGTATAAGGTCTATGCATAGTCAAATTAGCTTTTATATGGCAATTTTCTTTCTGATTCTTCACAAGATACATTACTTCATGACCGTAGAAAATCTGGAATTTATGCTTTACATGGTAAAAATGAGAGGCTCTAGAAAATTTTTACTTTGGTAGTACTATTACTAAAACTTCTTGACTGGTTGCATTGATTATATGTAACTTCTCCTCTACTACAGTCTAGAATTGCCTTTTGATCACAAAATCAAGGTTAACTTAAGATCACTGATTTGTATATGTTGTCCAGGATCCAGAATGATGAGCTTACTATAAAGTTTCCTATCTTTATACTCACAAAGCTAATATGGTGATAAGCCTGAACAATTGATATATTCCATAAGGTAACATAAATCTCTTGATTATTGTGCTTTAGACCTAACTGGTTTGCAGTAAAGTATCAAGGAAGTTGTGAGTTTCTCCTTCTACCGGTAATGCCTCAGCTTTTTCTCTACATAAATAGTATTTTAACATCAAGAAAAGGATAAGATTGTGTAGTACTGTTCATAAAAACATAGTTGTGGGGTTGATTGTATCTTCTTTTGCCAACTATGAGAAAGATGGCCTGGTTGGTGATAAAAAAGCTAGTTGCTATAAAATATGTCGTTGTAGCTCTTATAGACTAACCTTGGAGGTCTTCCTGCTGAGGAGGTTGAAGTTTTACGGTATTGACCCCACGCCCCCTTCAAAACCCTTCATTAACTGCAATACTTGGTCCAGGGGCATTGTAAGGCTGATGACGCATCAAGTTCCACAATTGGTAGTGAGGCCCTTGTAAAAAGTACAGGGCAGCCAGTTCTTCATCAATCACAGCATCAATCACCAGGTGATGGAAGCGTTGAATATACTTGCCAGAGTCAAATAACATTATCAAGTTTTATCAGGTTTTATAATGCCTTCAATCGAGTTCCTTTGGGTGTTGCAGCTTCCATTAGTCGACTCTTGAATGTGCATAGTTCATGCATATGTCTTAGTCTTCTGCCAACGCTTGGTAACCCACTTTTATTCATCACCAGTTAAAAGTGATCCTATAGTAAGGACTTTGTGGCCATCTTCAGTGAATAGTCCTGTATAGTCCTTAAACTGTGCTCTCAGCAACATTAGTCCTTTTTTTCTATCTGCAATAGTCATCTTGCTCATGTTGAGGGAAACACCTCTTAAGGCTGGTCACTAACAGTAGTGGTAACTGTAAGAATTTTGAAATTGAGCTACAGGTCTATTATATCCTTTGCCTTAATGCCATACAAAAGTTCTTTCAAGTAGTAAGCTGTGAACAATAACAATAACACACAAGATGCCCCAACATCAAAAAGAAAAAGGGGTCTCAAGTTACTAGATAATTTAATGTAGCAGTCAATCTGTCACGGCTTGGTATTTGAGATGTCCAGTTTTCTTCCAATGGAAAACTTACCAGAGTTACTGAGGTATAGGACCAATGAATCAGAGGAGCTAGTCTGATAAGGTACAGCAATCCTTTAACAAGAGGACAGCAAAGACCTAGGGTGGGAATTACTGCCTAGGCTATACTGAGAGTTTAAGAACAACTATTCCAGCTTTTAATGAGAATGGCCAACTACCACAACAGTAGGTTCAGATTCACTATGAACAGCTGAAGGAAGGACATGTTGTGACCATGTGATTTGTTGGTCTTTCATATAGGATATGCTTTTTTTATTTAACCAAGGTAAGCTAACCAGGGGACAGACAATACCAATATATTTAATGAGATAGAGGGAAGTGAAGTATAGCAAGAATTAGGCACCCCAGAGTAGAAGAGCTACCCATATTTCCAGCTGATACCGCCAGGTATAGGGGAGTTAAATGCCTTGCTCCAAAGGGGTTTTGTAAATCCCAGTGAACATTTTCTGGGCGTCGATTGGGCCATCTTTCTGTTCCCAAGCAAGAAGATACCAATTAGGATGGTCATACCCCTCGTTACTCAGGGCGATCTCGCTCACATGGTAGACAAGTGCTGGGTAATAGCTCTTCTGCTTCAGATCCCACTTCCGGTACCCACACTCTCCTTGGCAGAACTGTTTATGAGGAATTAGTAAAATCTGCACCAAGATCACTGAAATGGAATTGATCACAACTAACTTGAGCGGCAATCAGCCTGATACTTGGATTTCAAATGGTCAAAAAGGTATGAAGACCGAGCTATTGGCCAGAATGCCTGATGGTTGCAATTTGGTTTACATGATAATCAAAAAATCTTTCCCTCCCAAATCTGTCAGGCATCACCCCTGATGGGCAGATTCCTGCCAGCAAATTGGGCGTTGTGCCTGACACAATGCAACCAACCGCAACTCGGCTCACTGCCAAATTTTGTGATGTCAGTCCCCAGGGAACTAACCCACCCATTTCCAAATAGTTCACTGCTTAGGTCAAACTGACCGCAACTCAGCCCGCCACTGAATTTTTCAATGTTGGTCCCCACGGAACTAACCTGCCCATTTCTGAATAGTTAACCGCTTAGGTCAAACTGACCGCAACTTGGCCCATCGCTGAATTTTGTGGTGTAAGTCCCCAACAAACTAACCCTCCAATTCCTGAATAGTTCACTGCTTAGGTTGAACTGACCGCAACTCAGTCCGCCACCAAATTTTGTGATTTCAGTTCCCAGGGAACTAATCCACCCATTTCCCAAATAATTCACTGCTTAGGTTGAACTTGCGGAACCTGATCCTGGCTTGTTTTCCCTCTAAATCGATGACTATTTAATCAGGTGCATCACACTGAGAAAATTGTTGGTCGATTCTCCTTCCTTAAATTTTCCAATAAAAACAACTTCCCCCAAAATCCCATTTTTATCTGTTGAGAATTAAGCTCCCTTCCAGTTCCATATTCGTCATACCAGCAGCAGTGCCTCTGGCATTTTGGTTTGCCACTTGGATGCTCTGGCATCCGGGCTGGCAGGCCAGTCTAATTCTTACTTGCTGTCCGCCTGACATAATTAAACAACCATCAATCTCTACCATTTCCGCCTTTCTCATAGATATTGGTGCAGCAATGGTCCCTTCTTTCCAACTGATTCAGGTCGTAAAGAAGATTATCCCTGCCCACATTAGTCCCATCCCACACAAAACTCCAAACCCATACCCCATAGTTGCTGCGACTATCTTGCCCATGTCAGTAGGGTCTGACATCTCAACTTGCAATGAGTTTGTTCCCCAAAGCCCAGTAGTTTCCCAGCTGTCGCCCTTCAAAGGTGCAATTCCCATGGAACTGGAACCGATCATTGTCAAAAATGGGGAAGAGGCCAAGGAAGAGGTTATCCTGGCATCCCAGAAATCGTGATGTTCCATCCAATATCTTGTGGCTTGGAAAGGATATCTGGCCTATGAGAACAGTTGGGGAAAGGCGCGCGATTGCGCAAATTGCATGAACCTGGTCAAAGCGCTCCACATATCCCACCCCGAGATTCTCTGTTTCCCCAAAAAAACCTGAATCAGTAATGGTGATCAAGTCACCCAAGGCGCACAAGAAGGTTGCTCTCATACAGTTTCCCAGTGATGAGGCTCTTTTCTTGGAAAAAGGAAAGGGTAATGTAAGTCCCAGTGAACGTCCTCTGGGAATTGATTAGGCCATCTTTCCATTCCCAAACAAGAAGGTACCAAAGAGGATGGTCATACCCCTCATTACTCAGGGCGATCTCACTCACGTGGTAGATGAGTGCTGGGTAATAGACCTTCCACTTTAGATCCCGCTTCTGATACCCTTACTCTCCTTGGCAGAACTGTTACAAGGAATTAGTAAAATCTGCTCTGAGATCGCTAAAATGGAATTGATTGCAACTAATTTGAGTGGCAATCAGCCCAATACTCAGATTCAAATGGTCGAAAAGGTGTGAAGACCAAGCTATCAGCTGGAATGCCCAATAGTTGCGATTCAGTTTACATGATGATTGAAAAAATCCCCCCTCCCAAATCCATCAGGCATCACCCCTGATGGGAAGATTCCTGCCAGCAAATCAGGAATTGCGCCTGATGCAATGCCACTGACCTCAACTCAGCCCACTGCCAAATTTTGTGATGTCAGTCCCCAGGGAACTAACCCGCCCATTCCCAAATAGTTCACCGCTTAGGTCAAACTGACCGCAACTTGGCCCATCGTTGAATTTTGCGATTTTGGTCCCCAGGGAACTAACCCGCCCATTCCCAAATAGTTCACCGCTTAGGTCAAAACAACCGCAACTCAGCCCGCCACTGAATTTTGCGATGTTAGTTCCCAGGGAATTAACCTGCCCATTTCCAAAATAATTTGCCAATTAGGTTGAACTTATGGAACCCAATCCCAGCTTGTTTTCCCTCAAAATCAATGACTATTTAATCAGGCGCATCACACTGAGAAAATTGTTGGTTGATTCTCCTTCCTTAAATTTTCCAATAAAAACAACTTCCCCAAAATCCCGTTCTTATCTGTTGAGAATTAAGCTCCCTTTCAGTTCCATATTCGTTGTATCAGCAGCAGTGCCTCTGGCATTCTGGTTTGCCACTTGGATGCTCTGGCATCTTGGCTGGCAGGACAGTCTAATTCTTACTTGCTGTCCGCCTGACAGGTTTCCCTTGTTAATGAGCAGGTGTGGAGGAAGGAATCCATATGCAGAAATCAAACTGGGAACCATGATTAAACAGGTTGTTGTTGCTTTGGCCTCATGTATAGGTATAGCCAGGCTTGAAATTGTTCCACTAGGTGTAGGTGAAATCTGCTGATTGTCCCATGGATGGTGGGTACGGTTCCCTTGAAGGCATCAAGTGCTATGGTGTGGACTGTCCACATTGCAATGGTGACTATAATGGAGCAGAGTGTGGGTGGTTAAATGGATTCAAGTTGGAGTGTGAGGAGGCTTCTGGAGATTGACGGCTCCTTGTCATTTTGGGTTCTTGACAGACGCGCAACTTTCCACCATATGGCTCCTAATGGGGGCATGCTTTGTAGCGGTGGTTCAGGGTGACATCCCTCCGCATAATGCGCATGCTGCATGGAGGGAGTTGGTGCAATCTGCTGTTTTGTAGGTCCTTCTGAGGCAACGCCAGATGTTAGCTCTTACACTTAGCTGGAGGAGTGGATGATGCGTTAGCCTCCATATTGCCTTGTGTAGTGAGGTCGTAGGGACTGTATAAAGAATCTAGGTAGTTGATTATCACGATGATTAAGGTCATAGTGTGCATGTCCCTCTTGGGGTGTTCCTCTGGTTTCCTTAGCGCGAAGTGAGCTCTGGGACTACCCCTTCCCTGACTAGTGCATGGTAGAGTGACGTCCACCCCATGTGCCAAATGGTGTAGAAGGCGTTTAAAGTGAGGGGGGTTCCATGTGGGCCCGCTGCATTGAGGCGGTTTGCAAGTTATGTGAGCAGGCTGGACGGGCTGTGTGGGTTGGATAGTTTGAGTGCCTGTGCAAAGTTGGCCCTGCCAATCTAGACCAGTGTTATTGTGGGAGATCTAAGGCTAAAAATAACTTATTCTAGTTGCCCAATATATGGTTAATTTGGATCTCAAAGTCTATCAGGCCTACGCCTCCGCTGGTTTATGGGTTGAAGAGTGTTTCCGCCCTTACAGGTGGCCGGGACCCAGGCCACAGTCATCTCTGGATAAGTGCGCGGATTGAAGATATGAATGTTGGTGAGAAGGAAATTGCGTGTGCTGGGGACCACAACATTGATAGAGTGAGTGAGTTGGCAACTGTTACTCGCCCCGTTAGTCCTGGGGGATCTTTCCATGAGGGAGGTGACGCAGTTGGAGACCCGCTGTAGTAGATTTTTCTCAATTGTCTCATTGGCATACCCCCTGTTTCTAGCCATATCCAAAGGTGGCGGAAAGGGTTGGTTGTAGGAGCCGATGCAAAGTGTAGGATGAGTGGGTGTTTCCTTCGTGGGGGGCTGTGAGGTTTGGGTGTTGCGGCCCAGTTGTTAGTGTATTTGCCTGGAGGATTATTTCCGTTTTCCTTTTGTTGAGTGACGCGTTTCTCGCAATAGAATATTTCTCCAGGGTTCTTTCCAGCTGTCAGGCATAATTGTTGTTAGCTATATCTGTCACGCAGTCATCCGCAAAGGCTAGTATCTTGAATATAGTACTAAAAAAGGCTATTATCTTGACTGCTGGCTGGCCTTGTGCGGTTATGTCATGAGGCGTGAATCAGCGACACAAAGGAGTGGGTCAAAACTGAAGTTATACAGCAGTGGGCTGAGGGGATCCCCTTGTTTGAGTCTTAAACTGGTGACATCTTGTTAGTTAGAAGACAGGGCTTCATACAGCCATGGATGCGGATTTTGTAAGGATCATCGCCCAGTTTATGAATCTGGTTGGGAGTTTGAAGGCGCTTAGGCATTCCTTCAGGTATGGCAAACTAACGCGGTCATATGCCTTCTCCTGGTCTAGGAATACAAGGGATCCAGTTGCTTTAGACTTATATATGTTGGTGACGGAGTGTATATTGGTCCAGATTGAGCGCCCTTGTATGAACCCAACTAATTGTTTAACAGGACTTTGGAGGCTATTGCACCTAATCTAGCTGCTAAAAATTTGCAAGTATTTTTTTATCAGTGTTAGAGAGTGAAATTGGGCGCAAGTAGGCCAGGTCCAGTTTGTCGCCCTCCTTAAACAGGGTTATGAAATAGGAGTCCTGGACACCAGGTAGGAAACGTGTCTCCAGCAGGCACTGGTTTGTTGATGCCAAGAGTAAGGGATCGATTTGCTTAGAGTATTTTTTGTAGAATTTGTAGGGTATTCCATCAGGCCCTGGGCAATTTCCTACGGGGTTCACACGGAATGTATCCCAGAGCTCCTCCTTTGTGATTAGGTTTAGGAGGTTATAGTCTGGCGGTGCTTTTTGTCTTTCAGCGGTGGGTATAAAATCTTTAAATTTTTGGGGGTTGGTTGGGGTGTCAGTATAGTTCGGTGTAGTAGCGGTGTACTTCCGCCTTGACCTCCACTGGGTCAGTTGCCATGATGCTATCATCTTTGCAGACCTGTGTGCACGTGGGTTGGTTGCCAAGGGAGTGTAATTGGTGGAAGATTTACATTGAGCAGGTTTCATCTTTTTTTATAAACTTACCTTTTCTCAATAGTTTGATTCTGTGCTGTTGTTCAAAGATGAGGGCGTTTAGGAGGGTGTTTTTTCCCACCCATTTGCGCCCCCAGTTGAGGGTATAGCTGGACTTCGGGGTTTTGAGCTCAAAATGGTCCAGTTCTGCCAAGGTGCGCCAAATTGTGGCTGTGTCAGCGGTGTACTTACGCAAGGTGAGATGGCGAACTTAATTTATAAGTTCAGCTTTGAATTTTTCTCAGGTTTTGATGTGATCCAGTATGAATGGGTATGCGAATTCTTAGTTTGTGGCCTCTTGTTCGGCCCAGTCAGATAATTTAGGCAATTTTATGTTTTCTGGGTGTAGCTTCCTCCAGGTTGACACCTATGTGGGAGTTTTGGTTGGCGAGAGTTGCACCTAAACGAGTCAGTGGTCAGATGAATTGATCTTCTTTATTGAGAAGTTGGAGATGTTTGAGTGGTGGGTTTTTGGTGTGAGGGTGTAGTTGATGCGGCTCATTGTAATGAGCGTTCTCACATGTATGTTATGGCAGGTCATGTGGGGAATTAGTAGTGACCTGGGGTAGGATGTCATGTAGGCCAAGGGATGCCTTCATTGCTTGGAATTCGATTTGCGATGATGGGTATCCATTGGGGTTAGGTCATCAGTCCATGTTGGGGTTATCCCAGCAGTTGAAGTCGCCCAAAATGATGGTATCTGTTAGGAGGGTGAGTGTTGGAACGTTTAAAGATTTTTTCCTCTTGGCTGCGGTGCATGGTGCATAGATATATGCTATTGAGATTGTGTCTTCTCAGCTTACAATTGTTGCTACCAGGATGTCAGGTAAACAGCAAGATAAAATTAGACCAGCCTGCCAGCCTAAGTGCCTTAGCACCTGAACGTCAAACCAGAATGCCAAAGGCACTGCTGATGGTATGACGAATATGAAACTGTAAAGGAGTTCTGCCAATAACTGCCAGTGAGCCAGAATTTTGTACAGGTTTATTATAAAATACCAGACAAATACAGCATTTAAACCTGAGGGGTGTGTGAGTGTCAGTGGGAAAGGCGGTTTATTTTTCAACATAAAAACTAAATTTTTTGGGAAACGTTTCTAATGGAAAATTTAAGGAAGAAAAATAGACCAATAATAAAACTTTTCTTTCTCATTGCAAACACTTTTGCAACCCATTCAATTCAAGACTAAATCTAGTTTGATAATCTCATAGAGGGGATTAGTCTACGCCCATGTCTGGGAGCAGTTGGGCAAGCAAGGCAAGAGGAGCAGGCGGAAGGCCCGCGGCCTCTAATGTTCAAAAACGCCCCGGAGAATCTGGCGGAATAGAAAAAAATCTAAAAAAAAACTGGCGGTCACAATTTCCCCAGAGATACTCACGTGGCAAGCACGATGCAACCAGTACATCAATATGCCACATTCCCAGCCACTTTTGTCGGTGGAATTCGGAGTCCATGTGTATCTGGACATCCAAAAAATGGCCCTATGGGAAAAATTTTGTGAAGATGTACACAAAATTTCCTGACCGCGGTGTACGTTGCACCTCACTCCATGTCACGCGGTTGGCTGGACCTAGGTTTTGAAAGCAAAATAGCAGCAGACGAGGCTGCAGCAGTGCGCATAGTGGTCGACCTCCCCGAAGGGCAATGGGTCATCAAAACTAAATGCACCAGATGGACAAAATCAAACCAAATTTTCCTCACGTTTGACTTTTTGCCTACTATGGTAAAACGTGACATTTTGGAGCAACACCTGAAAGATGGTCTCGCCATATATGGCAAATACAATCTTTTGAAATGCAACATTTCATGCTGATGCCACACCTGTGCACCGGCAAAGCCATCGCAGTTCTGACCCCAACTGAGGAGATCGCGAAGGACCTAACCCAGATCCCACACTCCACCTTTATTGACATCACAGGGCACACCACCCACCCATTCTGGGTAACCGTGGACAGTGCGCCCCCCATTTGCACCCACTGTGAAGTGTTCGGCCATAAGGCACATGCATGCCCCATTAAAGAGGGCGTTAGATTCCAAGAGCACCCTTCGGCGGCCATGGCCAGCGGAGAGGCGCACTATGAACCAACCGCAAGCACCAAAGAGGCTTTCCCGTGGGGAGCACAAGGCTGCTACCTATTGGTAAAGCCCATCTCCCCGCAGGAGCGGAAGAAGGCCAAGCAGGCCCATAGGACCGCGGCCAAGGAAGCGGCCAAGGTCACCACCACCATCCCACACTCACAACGCCAGGAGGACATGGAGACCTTCACGGCGGAAGCAACTCAGGAATCCATCACCCAATCAGATTGGGAGGCCCAAGCCAAATGGGCCACTCAATCTGAGGATCCAATGGGAGATTCGATCTCACCCAATCACTGCACCCAAGCCCCAGTTGAAACTGACTTGGGACCTATCCCAACTGAAAAATTTTTTTTTGCCCCACTCGACGGTGCACCAAACTTATCCGCACCGCAAAAAATTCGTCCAACGTCAGGAAAACAAAAAGTGAAGGCCAAAGCCAACGCGACTCTTTCCACAAAAATTAACAAAAACCCCGATAGTGTTGCTGCTAATACCCGCGCTGCTGTGAAAGCCCGTGGGGACCTGGAAGAGGCTGGTGGGCCAGGGGGCCCACCCCTCACACCTAAGGTGCGATGGGGGAAACCTTCACTCTAGGGACACTGAATATCACTGGACTCAAGGCCTCCCCGTCCTGGGCTAGGAAACTGAGTTTTTTACAAAATAAATTACCCGTGGATATCCTGGCCATCCAGGAAACCCACTGTCCACGAGGTTCCAAGGATGCTTGGAAAACAATGCTCCTACCATCCCTATCCTTTTGGTCAAAGCACTGTGGGGTGCTAATTCAGAAAAACAATTTTTTCAAATTTACATCTTCAGAAACATTCCTAAATGACTGAGTGCTCGTTGTCACCTTCTCATGGGCCAATGTTGCACACACAATCGTCAACATTTACACCCCAAATGGTGCACAAGAGCGTCAGGAATTTTTCTCATCGGTCAAATCCCTCCCACTACCCCCCAATTCTTTCCTAATCAGTGACATGAACTGTTGGCTAACCTCACCAACGGACCAGTGGCCGCCCTCACCCCACGCCCCACAGGGTCACATAGAACTATGCATTCTAAAAGCCACCCTTGGGTTAATGGATGCGCTGCCACGACATACCCCACTGCTTGAAAACATGACGCATCCCCACATCCACAACAGCCAATTAAGGTCCATGACCCACATTGACCTTATTCTAGCGCCGGCAAAATTCCAACCCCACATCTCCCACTTCAAAACAACGAAAATGGAATTCTCTGACCACCGACTGGTCTCGATAACATACCACTTACCCATCACAGTTGCAAAGGCCCCACATTGGTGCAAAATCCGCCCCCCAGAGCTTGCGTCGCCAGGATTTTCCATGTGGGTGGAAGAGGCAACTTTGGCAAAATCATTTGTTGTACCTTTTTGCGCGGACCCCATTTCCACATGGGCAACTTTCAAAAAAGACACCATCCGCCACTATCGCCATCTCTCATCCAGACGCTCACGAGCCACATCGGTGGTTATATCGCGTGCACTGGTGGAATTGGCCCACTTGGAGTCCAACATTCTAGCCTCAGGATATAGCCCTGCATGGGGCCAGAAGTGGGCAGAGGCAGCAGCCCACCTCAACGCACTTGAAAGGCAACACAAACATTGGGTTTGTGTCCAATACAGGGCCACACGCATCACTAAAGGTGACAAGTGCACTGCATACTTCTTCAAAAAAATTTTTTGCACCACGCCAGAGCATGGCCTGCACACAGGTGCAAAGATTGGATAATTCTATCATGGACACACTGGCCGAAGTGGCAATCGAAATGCAAAGATATTACTCCAAGTTATACCGAGCTGAACCAATTCAGCCAGCCGAAATGGCAGAATTTCTCAACAGAGCTCATATCCACACCATTTTCTGATACCCAGAAATAATGAATTTAATTACTCCGAACGAATTATGGACTACCATTCGCGGTGCGCCAAACCAAAAATGCCCAGGCCCAGATGGCATTCCATATGAGTTCTACAAAAAATATTTTAAATACATATCCCCATTGCTGCTAGCCTCACTCAACCAAAGCCTGTTGGAAATGCGCCTCCTACCAGGAGGACATGAGGCTTTTACAGTCACACTCTTCAATAAGGGGATAGGCTAGACTTAGCCAACTGGCGCCCCATTTCTCTAACAAACACAGACACCAAAATTTTAACAAAAATCATGGCTAACCATTTAGGGACTGTAGCATCTGCCACCATCTCTCCAGAACAATTCGGTTTCATCCCCAGAAGGTTGATTTGGGATAACGTGCACTCTGTGGCTAATGTGTGTCAGTCCACAGCCTCTGGGGCACTTGTATTCTTGGACCAACAAAAGGCCTATGATAGAGTAAACTGGGAATACCTTAGGGCCTGCCTCCAACAATTCCGCCTACCTCCCCGCTTCATTAACTGGGTGATGCTGCTCACGGAATCTGCAACAATGGCTGTGCACGGCCCAGGTTTCCTAACGGAAGTAGTCCATCCTCAAAGGGGCCTGCGACAAGGGGACCCCCTGAGCCCACTCTTATACAACTTCAGCCTTGACCCACTACTGCGAAATGTGAATGCCAAACTCACTGGGGTCCATGTGCCAGGCCAAACCCCAGTCAAGATGATGGCATTTGCAGATGATTGCGTGGTGGGGGTGTCTAATAATAAAGATGCACGCGCGCTTGAAGCCCTCATCCAGGAATATTCCCAGGTAAGCAACGCGGCACTGAACGCCTCCAAAACCGAAATCATCCTCCTTGGTCGGTTTCAGAACTGCTGGGCCCCAGCAAGTAGTTCCCAACCCAGCCCAGCTGCTCGCCCAAGTCCACGCCTTACTAACTCAAAACACACCGCTCCACTGGTGCTCCCCTTTGTGCCGCGACCTACCATAGGACCGGTACGCCATCTGGGCGTGTGGTTGGAGGCAGGAGGATACGCGTCAGCAGTAATGGAGGGCCATATACTGGACAACGTGACGAAGCGAATCGCCTCTCTCAGAGCCCACCCTACTACCCTCACTGGCAGGGTTGTTCTTGCCAACTCTATGCTCCTATCCAAAGTCTGGTTTGGAGCCCACGCCATCCCCTTCTCCCCAAGCTTCTTCAAATCCCTGTATGCTTTGCTACAAGGTTGGCTTTGGTCAGGCCGCCCTCCACCAGTACGGCTAGAGGTCATGTTTGGCCCTCATCATCGTGGTGGCATGGGCCTACTTGACTTCAAAGCCCATGCCGCCAAGATCCTAGGCACCTGGATTGCGGCCGTCACTGCTCCTACACTCCCATCCCAACACTGGTCCCGCGCGGCCTGCTCCAACTTCTCCCGAGCCTTGGGCCTCAACAATCCATCAAACCCCCACTCCCTGATGAAATACCTCGCATCACACACATCAGCCACAGGTCCTCACGGGACCAAAACCCACTACAAACGAATCCTACTCTCCATGCGAAGCGCAGAGTGGAGAATTCGTATTAGTGGACATACAACCTGAAGAGGCCGCCCCTATCCTCAGTTCACACAATAGGTACAGGGGCTACCCATCCATGATGGCGTGATCCCCATTCGACCCCAAGTCCTATCCAGGGTGGACTACCTGGACATGATGGACATCCCTTATTCCACTGAGACCCAAAAGACTATCTGGAAATATGCACACCATCCTCTGTTGCAGCCTCAAGTCCGCTCCCATGTGTGGCGCTGCCTGAGGCGGGTGTATCGTACAGCTGAGCGCTCTAATGCTTTACACTCATCCTGTGTCGTGTGTGGCCAGTATGGAACGCTGTTTCACCGCCTGGAGAAGTGCCCCACCTCTAAAGTAATATGGCGCGAAGTCCAACGTCTGCTAGGCCAGGATCAAACACATCCCTTCAGTCTGTCAAGAGATATGTTCGCTTCATCAATGGCCTCCCCCTCCCACCCTCCCTTCGTGCTCTGGTGGTTGCAATCGCCATGTGGACTATCCACACGATTGTCTTGGATGCCATCGCCGGATCCATCCCCACCCTCCCTGAAGCTGTCCACAGATTCCGGTCTCATTTGGTGGATCACTTTCAAGCGTGGATGTTTGGATATCTCCCACCACGTCGCCAGCAGCTGGTCTCCTCCTGGTTCCCAGTCTGGTTCATCAAATCAGACCCCTTCCTCCACACGTGCTCAATAGTGGCTACGCCCCCTACACACGTTCCCTCCCCTTCCCATAAGTGGCGTTCCCGCTGGCAACAGGAAAGAGCATCGCTTCTCTGGGGTGCCTCACCTGGTACTGAGTTTTGTCTCGTCTGAGTCATATTCGGAAGTGTCCGTCCCATGGTCGGCCTTCCCCGCAATAAATTTAAAAGATAGACCAATAATCCTCTTTGAGATGCAATTGATTAAATAGTGGTCGATTGATGGGGAAACAAGCTGGGATCAGGTCCCTCAAGCTTGATCTAACCGGTGAATTATTTGGGAATGGGGGCAGATAAGCTCACTGGGAACTGACATTGAAGAATTTGGCGGGTAGGATGAGTTGCTGTAAGTTCAACCTAGAACACCTGAACTGAGACTCAACTGCATTTCTGGTAGTTAGTGTGACAGCATCTGGCCTGACGAGCAATAAGAACCCCTAAGGCCACCCCATGTAGGGGCAGTCCCAATTGGTTGGGAACGGGTTCAGGATGCCCACCCGCCCATGACCAGTCGCTGGGCTATTCATTTGGTCAAAAGCGTTGCATTGGCTGCAACGCCTGATTTTCCAGAAGAGAGCTTTGTACTATCGTCATTGGTGTCTGATGCTGCTACCTGCACATCAGGGATCATCCCTGATGATTTTGGGAGGGGGTTAATTTTGATGATTGCAGTGTTAGCTAAATCAAAACCATCGATGATTCTGTCTGATGAATGTCAGGGAAACTGGAGTGCAGGAGGTCGCTGGAGGGAAAGACATAGGCCAAAGGTGACACAACAAGGCCAAGTGACCCAAAAAACCGAAGAGACGTCCTAAACGGTCAGTATTTTGTTTCCAAATAGATCTATGGAACAAAACGCACACCAAACTGGCCACAATCATCAGGGACATGAGGCCCTGGGAGCTGGGAAGGGTGGCGAAAAATCTAGGGCAAAAAGCAGAAAAATTAGGGGAGGTGGAGCTGGCGGAATAGGTGGCGAATAGGTGGAGGACTCAGGTACAACATTAGGGGAAACCCAGAGCGGAAAACGGACTCCAGCCATTGCAAAACTTTGCAGAGTTGTATTTATTTGTAAAAAACCAAAATAAATGAAATGTGCCCAAAATCCTAAACTTTATTAGAATGATCTTTGTATCTGAGAAAAGCAAAGCCTTTCTCATCTTGGGACTAAACTCATATGGGGTTGCTTCACGAAGATTCCATTGGTTATTGGAATCTGATATGGGCTACAAATTCGTCGTTTTTTCAACAAAATCAATATTTTTCGAATTTGGCCAGATTTCAAAACCTAAATCTTAAGATTTTTTGGGTCTTAAGTTAGATTCCCGCCTTGGCTTTTGCCTCTATTAAGACGTTTTCCTCAGCCCTGGCTGGCAAAGCCAAAACCCATTTTTTGTCAATGACCTTAGATAGGTCATTGGTGACCCTTAGGGTTCTGGTCTCTGCCCCAAGGACTTGTTGGACTTGGCTTTAGAAGGGCGATTACTTCCAGGAAATATGTCACTAGCTGTGACAATGAATCAATCTTCATTCCTTTTTGACTATGTGGATTCTGATCATCAGGCTCATTTCCACTCATTTTCGGACTGATTTACTTCATTCAGCGATTTTGGCGCAAATTTCCCTGATCAAGCATACAAGTTCAGGAGAGGTGAATGTGGGCACCAGGGGAGGGATCCAATGAGGGAGAGCTGTTACCCAGCACTCATCCACCACGTGGGTGATGTCGCCCTGGGTGACGAGGGGTACAGCCAACCTCTTCAGAGTCTTTTTAATTGGAAATGGGAAGAGGGCCCGATTGACACACAGGGGACGTTCCCCTGTACTTACATTACCCTTTCCTTTTTACAAAGGAAGGGCACCACCGCCTGGAAACTGTACTAGGTCCACATTTTTGCGCGCCTTGGGAAGTTTGATCGCTATTACCATTGTGACTTTTTTGGGGGGATGGGGAGCGTTAGGGTGGGATTTGTGAAACGCATCGACCAGCTTTATGCAGTTAGCGCAATTTTGGGCCTTAACCCAACTGTTCTCATAAGATGGATAACCTTTCCAGTCCACGAGATACTGGACCAATCGCCAGTATTTGTGGGACGCTAAGATGTTTTCCACCTCTGCTAATTCCGCATCCTCTTTCAAAATAGGTTCATGTTTGATGTAGATGATCCCCTTGAATGGGGACAACGGGGACACATGGAAGACGGGATGCTGTTTCCAATGTGCCAGCAGTCTCAACTGAAAAGCACCATTGCCCAAGTCTTCCTCCACCAGGTGGGGACCCAAATGTCTGCTTGCAAACTTTTGGGAAGGTATCAGCATTTGCAGGTGGCGATTATCCAACATAACATGAGAACCCACTGCAATATTGTGACCAGGAAGCCATTTGCAATCCGCTAACCATTTATATTCATCAATAGCTTTTGTGAGGTGCTCCCATACTAAGGACTGGGTCAACTGGATATGCTCAACGTGATCAGCGGCAGCAGGAACCTCTTGGCATATGCAAGGACTGACCAAAAATAGGGGTTATAACCTAACATTACTTCATAGGGAGAAAACCCGTAGAGGCATGAGTACCATTATTATAAGCGAATTGGGCGAGAGGGAGGTCATTGGCCCAAGTATCCTGGATGGACAAAGTGTAGCAGTGCAAATACTGTTCCAAAATTTGGTTACCTCGTTTGGTTGTCCGTCAGACTGGGGGTGGTAAGTGATGGAATGACAGGGGGTGATTTTTAGGATGGACAAAAGCTCATTCCAAAATTGTGCTGTAAATTGGGGTCCATAGTCACTAATGATCTCCTGTGGGAGACCAAACATCGAGAACACATGGTGTACAAAGAGCTGGGCAGTCCCTTAGGATATAATTACAGAAGTACAGGGAATAAAAAGGGAAAATTTGGTAAAGCGATCAACCACCACCATCACAGCTGTAAACCCATTGGAACAGGGGAGTTTGACAATAAAGTCCACAAACACCAATGTCCATGGATCCTCCGCCTGTTGTAATGAGTTCAGGAGTCCCTTCCTTCCTGAGCAGTCTGACTTTGCCTGAGCACAGGTAATGCAACCAGCGATCCGACCTGGAACTTCCTTAGTTAAACCTGCCCAGTTATAAGTTTACTTTATCAATTTGATGTATTTTTTTGTTTCTGGGATGGCCAATCGTGGGAGGGTTGTGATGCGCATAAGTACCTAGGCTCAAAGAAAAGAGGGAGCCCAGATATGTGACCTAAAATAGATGAGTCCACCTACCAAGGAGTACAGAGGGTGTTTATGATTTGAAGGGTCAATTGCTCAAATACCTCCACCCCTTCAGAGCAGGCCATTTGACCAGCTAAGACCTGAGCCACAAGCGGGACGTCAGGGGCAAGGATGGCGGAAGAGAAGATGATGGAAACAATTGACAAAATTTGGGCAGCGAGAATGATGGTAATGAGATCCACTTTTTCCGAATCCATGGGACAGTGGGTGGGGTTTTGGCTGAGGAAATTGGGAAGTAAGTTAAGCACATTTTTTACAAATTCATTTTGAAATTGAAACTGCAAAAGTACCAATAGGTTTGTGCTTGCCAGTGGCCAATTTTAAGGTTTATGAAAATACAAGAGGGCCTGGTGATCCATGCGGACCTTTAACTCATGTTGAGCACCCTGTAACAGGGATCTCCAATGATTTAATGCCCATGATATGACTGCCAACTCCTTGTTGTAGATGGCCCAAGACTGCTCCATAGAGGTGAACTTCCAGTAAAAATAGGTGACCGTATGTTCCAAACCATTGTGCTCTTGGAGCAACACTGCACCCACTGCTACTGAGGAGGCATCGCACACAACAATATACAGCTTGGCGGGATCCATGTGTTTCAAAATGGGAGGAGATAAAAGCACCTATTTGATCAATTCAAACGCCTTTTGGCATTTGGCCATCCGCAAAATGGTATGTTCTTTCCTGTAAGGGGGTGAAGCGGGGCAGCAAGCTGGGAAAGTGCTGGGGAAATTTTTTTAAGAAAATGATGTTTCCCAAGAAACTCTGTAATTGAAACTGGGTTGTTGGGGTTGGCCATTCTCAGATAGCATCCAACTTATTGGGAGGAATTTCATAGCCATCTCAAAGGATGAGGCTCCCAAGAAAGGTAACTTCCTCCTTATAGAACTCACATTTGGAAGGCTTAATGAACAAGCCTGCCTTATGCAAGGCGGCTACAACCAATTCTAAGTCAATAGTGTGTTGTTCGGGAGTTGGGGAGTGAACCAGAATGTCATCAATATATGTGACCATGCAAGTAAACCAGAGGTCACCCAGTACATTATTGATCATATGTTGAAACATAGAAGAAGCATTCTTCAGCCCAAAGGGCATTACACTGAAATGGAAAATGCCTCACTTCAACTGGATCACCATTAACCATTCTTGCCCTTTCAATACCCAAATCTGGTTAAAATCATTGATAAGATCCAGCTTGGAGAACACAGAGATTTGGCGATTGCTTGGCTTATTGTCTGCTCTAAAGGCAGGGGTAGGGATTGGAAACCGTGATTTTGTTTAAGTGTCCATAGTCCATGCAGGGACCAAGGGAACCATTGGCTTTTTTAGTGAAAATGATGGGAGATGCAACTGGCAATGTCTTTTTAAACACCCTCTTTTCAACATACCATCCAACCAAGTGTTGAGCGCAGCCTCCTCCTCTGCTGTGTGGGGATACAACAGGCAGTTGATATTCACCAACTCCACCATCATACAAAATCCCAAGTCAAATTTAGTGTGAGGAGGCAGACAAACTGCCTTTTCAGAATTGAAAATGCTTTGATAGCGCATTAAACTTTCTGGAAAATTGGACAGTATACCCGCGGGAGAGATGAGAGATGTGATAGAACTTCAACCTTGAGTTTTCTTAAGAGTGTCAATCAGGGAAATTCACCCTACGGTTGATCATTAATGAATGACAGCATGTTAGTTCCAACTGTATCTTGACATGTTGCCGGCGCCACCATTCCACTCCTAAGAACACCAGAAACACTAAGTTTGGCATATCAAAAAATTGATCGCAGAAGCTGAACTGGTGTATTGAAAATGTGACTGGTTGGCGAACCAGGTATGAGGTGTGAGAGGCTGACGATGCAACCATCACCGAAGGATTTGCATCCAGGTCAAGTGAAAACTGTTGGGCAAGTTCAACACTCATAAAATTGCCCGCAGCTCCAGTATGCACTAGGGCCTCAAAGGAGATGTGATGGGACCCAACACTAATCTTCATGGGTAACAAGAAGTAAGTGAAGTTCTTTTTATTGGTAGTTGTGGAAGAATCCAGTGATACAAAGAGATTGTAGTGGGGTCAGGGGAAATCGCTAGGTTTATAGGGGGGTAAGCTCGTTGCCAGTCAGAATGTCAGATACTACTGACATGGGCAAAATATCCGTGACAACTATGGGGTGTGAAATTTGAAGTTTTGAGTGGAACTGGGCCATTATGGACAGGGAAAATCTTCTTCACAACCTGGTTCAGTTGAAAAGGAGGGGCCATTGCTACGCTAATATCTATGAGAAAGGCGAAAATGGTTAGGAATAATGGTTGGTCGATTATGTTAGGCAAACAGCAAGATAAAATTAGACTGGCCTGCCAACCTAGGTGCCAGAGCACCTGAACAGCAAACCAGAATGTCAAAGGCATGCTGCTGTTATGAAGAATATGAAACTGGAAAGGAGTTCTGCTAATAAATGCCGGTGAGCCAGAATTTAGTACAGGCACATAATAAAATACTAGACAAATACAGCCTTTAACCCCGAGGGGTGTGTGAGTGTCAGTGGGAAAGGAGGATTTATTTTTCAACATAAAAACTTAATTTTTTGGAAACGTTTTTAATGGAAAATTTAAGGAAGAAAAATCGACCAATAATTTTCTTTAAGATGCAACTGATTAAATTGTGGTCAATTGATGGGAAACGAGCTGGAATGGGTCCCTCAAGTTTGACCTAACTGGTGAATTAATTGGGAATGGGGGAAGATAGGCTCACTGGGAACTGACATCAAAGGATTTGGCGGCAGGGCGAGTCACTGTAAGTTCAACCTCAAATGCCCAAACCAAGACTCAACTGCCTTTCTGGTGGTTAGTCTGACAGTGTCTGGCCCAATGAGCAATGGGAATCCCCCAAGGCAACCCCACATAGGGGTGGTCCCAATTGGTTGTAAATGGGTTCAGGATGTTCAACCCACCCATGCCCAGTTGCTGGGCCGTTCATTTGGTCAAAAGCGTTGCATTGGCCACAAAGCCCAATTTTCTGGAAGAGAGTTTTGAACTATTGTTGATGGTGTCCGATGCTGCTACCTCCATGTCAGGGATCATCACTGACAATTTTGGGAGGGGGTTAATTTTGACAATCGCAGTATTAGCTGAATCTAAACCATTGGTGATTCAGGCCAATGAATCAAACTTAATTTCTTTTTGACTATGTGATTCCAATCATCAGGCTTAATTCCACTCATTTTCAGACTGATCAACTTCATTTTGGCAATTTTGGTGCAAGTTTCCCTGATCAAGCATATAAGTTTGGGAAAGGTGAATGTGGGCACTGGGGGAGGGATCTGAAGAGGGAGAGCTGTTACCCGTCGCTCGTCCACCACATGGGCGAGGTCACCCTGGGTGACGAGGGGTACAGCCAACCTCTTCAGAGTCTTTTCACTTGGAAACAGGAAGAGGGCCCAATCAACACACAGGGGACGTTCCCCTGGACTTACACAGGATGCGACCATGTGGTTAAGAAGAGGAGTTAGTGATTTTAATTTTTTTTATTTTAGATTGCCACTTCACAATGAGACATTTATAACAATAGGAATGGTGAGACCCTGACTGACCAGGAATCTTCTTCTCCCTGTAGACTTAGGTTTCTTGAATGGCAAAGATGTCTACAGGGGGTTTTTCAGAAAGTCCAGCTATTTGGCTTGGGACACTTGGCCCTGGCATCCACGATGTTTAACGCCCCTATTGACACTGAGGTGCCTGTGGCGCCTCAGAGGCTTTTGGAGGGCCATCCGGCCCTA
Source organism: Massospora cicadina (assembly GCA_022478985.1). NCBI lineage: Eukaryota > Fungi > Entomophthoromycota > Entomophthoromycetes > Entomophthorales > Entomophthoraceae > Massospora > Massospora cicadina. The sequence continues at coordinate 60,271 of JAKSZP010005380.1, read as the reverse complement.
CCCCAGTGCCATCATTCTGGTACTTGCTCCATATCACTGGACTAGTCCATTCTGTGTCATTGTCTGGTCCCTTACCCTGTGTCAATTTCGTGCAGGTTTTGCAGTTTTTAGGGCTTTTATCAGATTTTTCTGCTCATGACTCATGGTGGTTTGGTGTGGTGAACTGATTGGATTTTGTGGTTGCAGGGCTCAAATTTTTAAAAATTGGGTCCCGCATTTTCACCTATAATGAAACTGAATTGTCCTGCTAAGTTTAATTGATTGATACCACTTTGGGTTTCAGTCAAATTTTGAGAAAATTTTCAGCTTGGGCATTCTTATCTGATTGGATGACTCAGTTAATTTCCTCCATGTCCTCCTCAGCTTGGACATTTTTTTTCTGATTGGTTGGCCCAATTGATTTCCTCTGTCCTCCTGAATTTGGCTGGGGTTGATGGAGGAGGCTGCGAGGAGAGTGATGCAGGCTTGGCTGTTGCCCGCTTGCAGGCCTTCTGTACCATTTTGCATATTTGGGTGATACTGGGTCTATGAGGATGTATTGCCCATCCTCTCCCCAAAGGAATTGGTGTTGGCGTCAATTATCTTGGCAAAGTCTTTGTCATCTTTATCCATGGCGTCATTATAGAAGTATAGGGCCAAACTGCCCTCCTTCATGGGGCGTTCGTGTTCCTTGTGGCCCAATGTGGTGCAGTGGTTGAAGATAGGCGGTGCACGTTCTGGTATGATGCAGAATGCCTTTGACACTCCCCCTATAAGAGGTGAAACACCACTTTGTGTGGGATTTTTGTGAGGTCTGCAGCTACCTCAGGGACCAGGTTGTTCAGAGCAATTGCCTTTCATGTGCACAGGTTTGGCATCAGGTGAAACCGCTGTAGTTTGAGTTGCTTAATTTTTAACATAGAGTTCAATTCCATTTCAGAGCTCCTCCTCGAGTACCTTTCAGGGAAAGTTAATAAAGAGTGATTCAAAGGAGCTGAACAAAGTGTTTGCTTTGTTCCATCTGGTGCACGCGGTGTGCACATTTGTTTGCTCTTGGGGAGGCAATTTTGACACAGACTTTTGTGGCGGTGTCTGCATCTTCTTTGGTTTCTAAGCCCATATTGTCCAGATGTGGTGGATGGTATGGGTGGTAACATACACCGCATGGGGAAAAGGGAGGCCTGTTCCTCTACCACTTTCTCCCACAGAGTTGGTGACTTGAAACCTAGGAAAAATCAGAGACTATGCTTTACCTTTGATAAGGGTTGGGCATATTGGATTTCCATATATAAATTTTGTTTCATGGTGAGCTCCATAAACCTGAGTGGTGCCTGAGTTTGTGGTTTCCTGGAGGCATTGAACCCCAGTCTTTATCCGGGCGTTTCTTGCCCTTTAGCACACCTTTTTGTCCATTGCATGATATGGCTTCGCCCAGTATCATTAGGATTGATTGAAATCGCCCATCTCTCCTGTGTGATTATCAAATTTTGCTGTTTGAATTAAATCATAGTAACTAATGTTATTGTTACAGAAAATTTTTTTGCTTGTAGTATATTCTATAAGTAGAATAATGGTATCAAGTTGGCCTATCAATTTCAAAATAAATAATAGAAATTAAAGAGGATAATATTACTAATATCATATATTTTATTAAATGATTGACTTCAAAAAGAAACAAGCAATCTTGGATCATATACTAATTAATATCCTCATTAATTCTCCTTTGAACTCCATTAAAATATTTGTAAGTACTTAAAATTCATTTTTTGAAGGCACATTACCTTCAATTTCAGTTATGGGTTTATCTCCTCCATAATTTCTGATTTTTCCTCCATCCAAAAATTTATTTCCATTTTCCATTATTTTTCTCAGATCTTTATGCCTTTATTATATCAAATTAAACGTGAAATAAGGGCAAGAGGGATTTGCAGAAGTGGTGGATTTTTTCTGGCATAGAAAATAAAAACATGTGGGGAGGATACCACAGTGGTAGAATATTTACCCTCTACCACTTCCTGAAGTTCAATCCCAGTTGATGAACTTTGGGTAGGGGATAATTACTGTGTTGGTTTTGCGCACCAATGTCCTGAACCAAGATAGCAAATAGCAAAGGCGGTCCATGGAATTCCTGGCCTATCATATGCCGCACATGGAGATTTCTGGGTTTTATCCTCCTTTCCCATTTCTTCACTTCCCTTCATCAGTGCTGTATCATCCCCAGGTCAGCTCGCTTTAAATAGCAATTTAAATTTTTAAAATTTACAAAATAAAAACATATGCTACTAGGTGGGTAACATTGACAACCATTCCTGGTTGGCAAATGTCATTGCTAGCCATGTTTTAAGCAACGGCTTTTAAGACATCTAATATTCAATCTAAAAGGTTACTTGTTTCATATAACGAGCAACCCTGGGGGTTAAAGCCAATTGTGAGGCTTAAAACATATGGGGACAGAATGAAAGAATTTAGAGATCCTCTCAAGATGATTGTAGAAATTTTGAATTATTTTTACACTAATCATAATTAATGGGGGCTCTCGTGGCTCAATATAATTGGCCACAATTTTCAAGTGTACTAACTATATTTGTTAATGGTAAAGGAAGGCTTAGGTTTGGATTACCTGATTCTGAGCATCTTTGCAAAAAAGGGTCTTGAAAAGGATTTAAATCCGGTGTTGGCTGCTTGCCAGATAGTAATAATCTCATAAATAAGATAATATTATAAACATACTACATTTGAAGTAGCGGTGGGCAATATCCAACTTTGATTTGGTGCACACTGTGCAATACTTATAAGGCTACTTCAAGTCACAGTGTTTCCCGTTCTAATCACACAGTGCAAAACCCACCATGTGGTTGAGCGCTAGTTGGAGGTTACTAGTTTATTTTTGAGGCCTGCGAACAACTCCTTGATATTAAAGTTGGTTTAATAGCCTCCATTGCCCGGTCAATAAGGATTCAGGGGTGAGACGGTTGATTTGTTGGTGTTTTTTTTTGGGGGGGGTGATCACCAACAGCACTTTTCAAAGTTTTTTAAATGATTTGAATTGCTCTGTTGGCAAGTTCATTCCTCTCTGGTTCCGCTCATTTTATGTCATAATATGGGCCATTGATGCAGATTGAGCTTTCAAGTCCTGACATATTTGGCCTTTGTCTTATAGCGCAAATGGAAACAACTAACCTCACGGCCCAGTTGCATAGCTATTAATGGATGCAGTGGCACCAGAAAGGCAATTAGGGGTTAAGAATTATCCAATCTCTCAGTGAGTGTGAAGTGGTAGATTCTGAGAACCTTGGAACTGGGCTCAATTAACGCCCCACATGAGCGCAAAGCAACACATATGCAGCTGCAACATTTGGAAAACGCTTTGCCCGGATACAGTAACATGTACTTCAAAATTTAGCAGGCCCATACCCCCTTTGCATATGAGCTCAAACAATATACTCGACTAAATAAGTGCTGTATTGGCATTAGAACACGGGATGAGTGGATTAGTGATTTTATCTTACCTTAAAAGAGTGGGCTCAATAGTATAATGTGTGTCACATACTGGTGCATTAAAGTATATAATAAGCTCTTCAAATTCTCAACAAGGTTCAAGTAGTCATATTTACATTAAGCCATCTGGGCTTGCATACAGGAAAGCACAATTTGTTTCATCACTCAATCATTAGTCCTGATGCAGTAAAAAGAATACTCAAATACTTAGATGTTTATTTGGGCGCCAAGGTAATGAGACCAGATAGTGGGAGGAAAGATGGCTGCATGATCTTTGCAACTAGACTATTATAATAATGATCTTTGCATTTGACGCCAGTTGTAAATGATAGATAATTCTTTAAAGCCTTGAAATCATTCTCAGAACTGATCCCCACTGCTGTTTCATATTCAAACGCTTGCATCCTGAGGAAGCCTTTTTTGTGGTGGTAATGTCCTAATTTCGCTTCTGCTGCTGCAAATAGGATATTCAATGTAAAGTTAAAGGAAATCAGGATATGTGATTACTTTGGCAGAGGCCCTGTCTAATCAATATTTATTATAGCAAGCCATTACCTACGATGATCTTAGTAGTGAGTCCTGTATAAAGCATATTGATCCAGTGATAAAGGTGGTGGATATTCCAACGGCATTTAGTGTTGCCTGTAGAAATGGTCACACTACAAAATCATGTGCCCTTTCCATGTCAAAAACATGAGAGCTTTCTCAAAACCTTGCACGTCCTGTGGGCGTTTGGGATCAAACATATAATTTTACAGATAGTTCTACACCTTGAATCCATTTTGGGATGTATGAATAGTCAGCGGGTTGGTACACATCAGGTGTTTCATGAGGATTCAAATATGAAGTTTATAATAGGTGTTCAATAGTGCAATTATGCTCTAATTCTGAAGTGCCATTGTAACCCTTTTTTATAAAAGCATGATATGTGTTTTGTGGCCCCCTGAGACTTGGCACTTGTGAGACAGGCAGTGGTTAAATGATGAACAAGTTCTGTGCCACCAGGGCACAGATTCCATTCAGTATTTCTATGCACATCTTGTCAGGGCCAGGGGACTTATTTTTGGTGCTTCCTTATAGCGCCATTCTACCTACGCCACTTAAACTCGGCAGTAATATTGTGTTTATCAACAGGCGAGCATCTCTGGAGCACTCACTTAGCCAAGGCAATTAGCTATTTAATCACCATAATTCGGTTCACAAGATTGGTAGAGATCGTCATAAAACCGCTTAACTTCATATATGATATACCAGGGTCACTGTAATAACGCTTCAGGTGTTTCTACATAGTGGATCTTGGCGGGTTCAGATTTTTTTGATGCTAGCCAAGTTCTACCTGGTCATCATCCCAGCAGGCGTTGGTGGTTGAAGGTTTCATCTTGTTATTGTTCATTGTCATGTTATCAAAGGAGTGCTTGATAATGCTTATGATTTTTCAGATACTCATTCAAAATTCTTTTTTGTCCCACCGCACTCACTTTAGGGTATCCAGGGCATCCTTCAGCTGGTTTGCGGCAGCAGTGCCCTTGTAGGTTTTGGGCTTCTCATACTTGACACTATCCCTATAAGCTTATCCTTAATTTTTTAGCGGTCAAGGGGATTGATGCCCAACTGCTGATCTAAGTATGCTATGACCTGTTGAACCCCTTTTAGCAGTGCGGCGCCAATTTGGGTCCACAGTCTAGAAGTTGACTTCTTCCACTTCCAATGCAGTGGGGTGTCGCCCAAATTGATGGCAACCTTAATGATCATATGGCCGCTCTCTGAATTAATTGAGACATCACTGTTCAAGGTAAACTGTCTGAGGTCATATGAGATGAGGACATATTTCAGTCAGGCATTACTTAACAGCTCATCATTTACAGTATATTTAACCATGTAAGGCTCACAGGGTCATCTTTATCTTCATCTATCATAAGACACATCCCAAATGTCACAAGGTATGATATCATATCATCTGCCATACTAGGAGCTCGCCTGTGGTTTGGTAAAGTATCCCTAATCGCGCTTGTCCAACAGTTCAGGTCACCTGCTACAGTTGTTGTGGCGTTGGTTTGAAAATTCTGATAGAAACTGCCAGAATTTTTTGGTTTACAGGAGCTGGGTGATCCATATACTGCAATTACATGAAGAGCTTTAACAGAACAATTGTCATGGGCCATGGCGACAAAAATTCTGCCAGTATATATCTCCTCCACAGATTTCAAATTTTTTTGTTCATTGTGATGTTTGCCATGTGTGTTGGATTTTGGGCTGGAAAAAGGCTCGCTGGTGCTTATTTACCTCTAATCCAACAATATATGAAGAGAGGCTATTCTAACCACTTATTTGAACATAATAAAAATTAATAAATACTGAAAGACTTAGATTTGTAGATTTTTATTTGGCGCAGCGTGGGGGTAAAAAAGAATGTCTACTTAATAAATTGATAATAGTATTTAAGACATCAAAACTTGACGTTTGGATAGCTTGGGGAATTCAATTGACGTAGTATGTTATTTTAGCCTATTGAAGCTTGGAAAACTTGCTTCACTTTGGCTGAATGATGGATGGGGAACTATGTTTAGCTAAGATGTACCCATGGGGTAACTATTTGATATATAGAAGCCAATCTCCATTTGATAAAGATATTCACCTTAGGGGACACCTGTTTTCCTAAAAAAGAGGTGGTAACCAAGTAGGTGCTTGAATGGACCTGGAATGGCTGGGTGAGTACCATCTGATAGACGCCCCATGGTCCGCTTCATGGTCAGAGTAATCTGACTGCTGGCTATTGGGTTAGTTGCCCATAAATTATTCAAAATCATGCTATCCCAATTTGCAGGGTTCAACCAAGAATTGGCCAGGGTCTTTTGACCAATAAACTCATTATTTATAGTTAAATTAATATCATTATTATCAAAGACCTATAATTTGTCCAATGTTTCTCCTTTTCAGCCAATTTTGCCCTGAAATTCTTATCTTAAATCCTTGAGGGCAAATGTCCTATATTGCCCCCCTCAAGAATGTTGGGGGGAGAATAAGGCTTTAGAAAGCAGCTAGGTACCTGATTGATGGTGACTCTGAAAGTGAGGGATTTGATCAAGTAAACATCCCCTCGCTTGTATGTAACTGAAAATGGGAATTCCCAGATAGAGCTGAGCTTTTCACTTCTTGGAGTGATTCAGTTGTGGTAATATAGTACCAAGTCAGATACTTGGAATGAAGGAAGAGGTGCCCTGAGCTCATTTGCGGCTTGGCCTTCTTTAGTAACAGTCTTTGCTAAATTAGTCATGGCCTCTGATTATAATTGTATAATATTTTGGGCCAACTTTTTCATGGCTTGTTCAGGTTCAGTCCAGTCAGAGAAAATATCCTTGGCTAATAATGCTGGTACCCTAGGTAATCACCCACATAACACACGGAAAGGGGATAGTTTGAGGGTGTGATGGTAGATAATATGGTAGGCCATGAGGGCACTGGGCAAGTAGATATCCCAGTCAAGAGGGTCTTAAGTGGTCATTTTGCGTAAAATTGAGACCAGGGTTCTGTTAACTCTTTTCATTGCACCATAGTGTGGATGGGTTAAAGGGGGGTGAGAAGAGTTGTTAAGCTCCATTTGAAGTGGCAACAAGCTTTATCACTCACGAGGTAAAATTTTTCCCATTGTCACATAGGAGGACCTGGGGGCACCCATGTCAGGTAAAGATAAACTGGTGTAAGAAAGTAGCCGTGGCTTTTGCAGTCTGAGCGGGAAGAGAAACAGCTTTAACATAATTGGTGAAAAAATCAGTACTGACCAAGATATAGCGATTTTCATATGAGGTTTGAGGGAGAGGACCTACTACGTCCAAACTTATGATATGAAAGGGTTGGTGGGGCGTCATAGGATGATACTGATATCAGGTCTTGAATCTGGTTTGTTTTTTACAGATCAGGCATTCCAAGACTTTGGTAGTGATTCCCATGATACCCTCCGAATGGTACCGCTCTTTTTCCCACTTGTAGTTTTTGCATACTCCGCCATGCCCCATGATAGTGTGAGACTCTAAATGACAGGTTCTCGCTCAGATCCAATATAGGGTACTAATCCTTTTACTCCTACTTTCTTATATAATTTCCCATTCTCTACCTTTGTGTTGTGAGAGTGCTAAGCGAGCACCTTCTGTACTGGTTCATCTTCATCAGCCCATGCGTCAGGAGTCATTAGGAGGACATGCAACCTCTCAGCTTCGCTGTTGTCAAGGTGAAGGACATTCAGCTGCGTCAGACCATCATTGTTCATATGGCGTGTCCCAGCTTGGTGCTCAATGATAATATCATAATGCTGGAGCTTAAGAGCCCAGAGAGCCAACCGCCCAGTGGAATCTTTCATATTCTGCAACCACTTCAATGAGGCGTGGTCAGCAAATACTTTGAATGATGTCTCACAAAGAAAAGGGCAATAGTATTTGACCAAAATTAAAGAATCAAGACACTCCTTTTCAGTGACTCTGTAGTTGCGCTCAGCTTTTGATAACACCTTGATGTAGTAAGATACGGGATGATCAACTCCATTTTCATCCAGCTGATCCTAGATAGCTCTAACAGCATAATCGGAGGCATTTGTGAATAACATAAAGGTCTTGCCATAGTCAGGGTGGCGGAGGATTGGCCTTTGTCGTAGTAACTCCTTCAGGTCTCAAATGCGGCCTTTTGTTCAGCACCTTAATGAAAAGGGGTGTTTTTCACCAAGAAACGTACAAGGGGCTCACTAATATGCGCGAATTCGGGGATGAATTGATGGTAATGTCCAATCACGCCCAAGGATACCTGTATGTCACAAAGTGTTTTGGGTGCAGGCATTTTAGATATCGCCTCTACCTTGTCTTGGAGGGGCTGAATCCCATCTTGAGAGATAGCTTGCTCAAGGAAATCTTATTTCTTTTGAGAGAAGTTACACTTGGAAGGCTTCAGCTTGATGTTAGAGTCCCGCAAGTGTTGAAACTCTTCCTTTAAATATGCAATGTGCTCATTGAAGGTCTTGGAAGATACTGTGTTGTCAAAAAGATAGACAATCACATAGCTCAGATTGATATCCTGAAGAATATGATCTATTTCCCGCTGAAAAGTGGCTGGCGCATTACACAACCCCTTAGGTAGCTGAGTGGGTGGAACAAACCCTCACTGCAGATAATGGTTCACTTCTCCTGATCCTATGGAGAAAGGTCCATCTGCCAATACCCGCTAGCCAAGTCCATGGCGGAGAAGAATTTAGACTCAGAGAGTTGGGCCAAAGTGTCATCAATTCGGGTGATAGGGTAGCTGTCCTTCTTGGTGAGGTTGTTCAGCCTACGGAAGTTTATCATTACCCAATGACCTACATTTTTCTTATTTATTAATAGGAGCGGGGATGAGCAAGGGCTTTGGGAAGGCACCAACAACCAAACCGTCCAGAAGCTGTCTACTCTGTCCGCATCTGTAGCTCCTCAACTTTGGATTTGTGGTATGGTTTGGAGCGGATAGTTGAGCATCACCAATGTCAATGGTATGAGTTCAACCCTTAGTGTGCCCATAGTCTGTGTCAGAGGTAGAGAAGATGTCGTTATAAGACTCTAGTAAGGTGTGTACTTTATCCAGCTCAGCAGGGTTTAGTTCATCGGAGATTTGAACAGAGGGTAGGGTACATAAAGATTGGTCAGCGGGTAACCCCTATATCCGCCATAGATCCAATACAGTGAGCTTGCTTTATTTCCTCAAGAGGAATCAGCATACCCCTTCCGATCTCTTGATGCTTTTTTACATCCATATCCTTCTTAAAGAGATTTCCCTAGAAGAAGATTGATAGGTCATTGATAGGCAGGGTCTAGTACACTCGGCAAAACTCTGGGCTCCAAAGGACTAACTCCATCAATGCTAGTTAGGTGCAATAAGAAGTTGTGAGGAATTTATAGGGTATATTAGTGTCAACTACTCTTTGTTCACCCGCTTTAATTCCTACCTCTTCAGAAGCATATAAAGGTATACCCTCGAGGGCGTTCACTAATGGAGGCAAATTTTTTGTATACCTTCCTGCCATGGTGTATGTAATGTATAGGCAAATTAGGGAAACTCAACGGTTTAAGCATAATATTTTTTGTTAAGCTCTTCATTGGTAAGAAATAAAGGAACCTCGTAGTTAAGCAAGAAGAGAAAACCCAGCTTCATTTTAATACCCCTTCATATTTGAGCATGAACTGGGTTCCAATGAGTAAATCGTAGTATTATTGGTCAAAGCCACTGCTGAAGCTGACAAGAGAAGCTTCTCAAAACGATTAACCAGTGAAGAGTATGCCCAATGACATGGGCGTTGTTTAGACCCGCAGTTCCAAACTCTTGAGTGTAGTCAAGGTTGGGGCCAGCTTAATTTTCTTAAAAACTTGGTTGACATAACGTTCCCCAGGACCCAGTGTCAAGGATAGCTTTAACCCAAACTCCATCTTCGATGACCTCAACTTTAGTTAAAGTACCAACCAAGGAGGGGGAAGAACAAGGACCACATTTATATGAAGAGTGGAGGCAAGTGTTTTGGCCGTTTCAAGGTTTTTCTCCAGGATAGTCTGCAGGGTATGAACTCACTGAGTAGATCAGAGAAAAGTGGCAATAAGCTGGTCTGCATCACTGGTAGTGTCAATAATCCTGAGACCCCTTATCACTTGCCACAGATATGTATGACGAGGGATCTTAACCCAATTTACTCTCTCCAGGTTCAATTAATCAGGTACCTTCACTTCAACTGGGACTCCTAAAAAGGAATGACCAACATCTTCATCCCCCTCAGACTCGTCGTCAGAGGGGTTATCAAAGCAGGTTAGGGAGCCCATAGGAGGTGGGGTAGGTTTAGGACTTCCCTTATGGGATGATAGGTCCTGGGGTTTCTCCTCCACCTTATTAACTTTTTGAGAAGGCGTTGGAATTATTACAGCTCGAGTTTCGACCTTCAAAGTAGGGGGTTTTTCTGCCTTAGGGAGACAGGTTCCAGACTAGAATTAGCTGAATGAGAGGTTGAGGGGGATAGAACATTGGAGTTGAATGCTTTAACTTCAACAGCTTTGGGTCTTTCAGTGGCTGTGTGCTTCTATGAAACAGGCGGTGTATCTTTTGTGAACTGATGATTTTAGCCTATTGTTTATTGAGATCTATTGGGACCTGAGAAAGGTTTGCGTTTATGAGCCAGTTTTGGAATTACTTGGCAAGGCCGCTCTGAAGAAGAAGATGAGAAAGGAAAAGGGGTAAGGCTTTCACCAGCTTGTTAATTTTAAACTGAAGACGAAGAGGGGCACTGCCCCATCACCGCCATTCCCATTTGATTGTCATTATGGGAATAAGAAGCAGTGGGTGAAGGCAACTCCGTAGGAGCAGGTTTCCAGAGGGTAATAGTCATAGTAGATGCTAAATTGGTCGGCGTAGAAGCTTGACTCATAGCTCCTTATGTAGAGTCAAGCCTTAGATATCTGCAACCGCTAATAAAGACTACTTGATATCCCATATAGTTCTGAAATTGCGCTTAACAGAAGAGAGATGCATTGCCAATGAGGTATGAATGCCAAGCCAGCAAGATAGCCGCAATTTCATCATTGAAATGGAGCATTTGGGCAAGCAACAAAGGTTGAGCTTTATTATAGAAGTATCAACAAAAAAGGTGATCAATTCTCACTCTTTCAAACTAAGGAACATAAAGGCCTGTTTATGTCGCTGCAAACTTTTTTTAGAACCAAATTCATCAAGCAGCGCTTGCTTAACCTCTTCCCAAGTGCTGAGGTTGACCATGGTGGGGACCATTCTTTCTTGTGCTATTCAATTTTAAGAAAGGAAGAAATGTACCGGATTTTTTACCACTCAGTTGCTCCTTTAATCGCAGATTATAGACATAAAGTAAGGTGGCAATACTGCCCTCACCAGGTATGAACTTGTCTCACATAAGGGGGTTTTTGTATAATAGGGCATTGTAGTGAATGCTACTCAAGCCGTTTAAGGCGAAACAGAGCACTAGATAGACAGAGCCCAATGAAAGGCTAGCTGATAATTTATTTCCATAGTTTTAGTAGTTTTAGTGGTGTACAGGCTCCCCTGCAGTGAGCGCCATTTTTTGACTTTTGGGTTGAAAAAAGGCTCGCTGGTGCTTATTTACCTCTAATCTAGCAGTATACAAGGAGGGATTCTCTCACCGCTTATCTGAACACATAAAAATAAATTAATATTGAAAAGGTTTAGATTTATAGAATTATTCGGCGCAGCCTGGGGGTAAAAAAGAGTGTCTACTTAATTAATTGATTATAGTATTCAAAATGTTAAGGCTTGACATTTGGATAGCTTGGGGAATATCAAATTAGGTAATATGTGATTTTAGCCTATTGAAGCTTGGAAAGCTTTTTTCACTTTGGATGAACAATGGATGGGGAATTATATTTGGCTAAGATGTACCCATGGGGTAACGAAATGATATATTGCAGCCAATCACCATTTTATAAAAATGTTCACCTTAGGGGACCCCTGTTTTCCTATAAAAGGTGGTGGTCCCCACATAGGTGCTTGAATGGACCTTGGCATGGCTGGGGGAGTACCATCTGATAGACGCCCCATGGTCCGCTTCATGTTCAGAGTAATCTGACTGCTGGCTATTGGGTTAGTTGCCCATAAATTATTCAAAATCATGTTATCCCAATTTGCAGGGCTCAACCAAGAATTGGCCAGGGTCTTTTGGCCAATAAACTCATTAGTTATGGTTAAATTAATATTATTATTATCAAAGTCCTGTAAATGTCCGCTATTTCCCCTTTTTGGAGGATTTAGCCCTTAAAACATTCTTATATTGAAACCTGAAGTGCAATAGTCTGACAAAGTTTTCTTACCAAAGCACCTGTCACTTATTCTTAAGAGACCACCAGTGATGCTTGTGATCTCAGTTGGAACTTGAAACCATTTTGTGCTGGATGTGGCCAATTTTTAAACTTAAAATTAATCTAATATGGCTATTCGTTTTAAGATAGTGGTTTTCCTTATTCATATTTTTTATGCTACCATCCCCCTAGCATTAGTGGTTCTAATGATCATTGATGGTCGCTTGACCCATGAGTATGAGGTTTAACTGTATTGTGCACTAAATCTCAAATGGAAGTTGGTTTTTTGGAAGACGTTGCAGAAGATGGGGGATGGGCTGGAGACAGATTGCGCGTGCAGTTTGTAATAACCAGTATTCTGTTGCCAGGTTAGACGTGCACCTGATACTCCATCAACATCCCAGTCTTTTTGTCACTTTATAGAGCCGATGGTTCTGGCACAAAATGGAGCTGCTTTTTTTGGAGAAGTTGGGAAAGTGTCAGAATTGGCATTGGTTCCGTTGAGCTTTTAATATCAGCAGCGGTTGCTAACTTCCTGTTTGAGTTGGGCTTAGTTTGAGTGTGGCAGAATTTTTAGCCTTTTTTATAGCCAAATAGTTGATTGGCTTTATGGTGGGGAGTTTCATAGAAGGTGAGCAAATTTGCTTGAGGCCTTTTTCACAATGTCCTTTTATTGGGTTTTTGGCCCCTCTTTTTGCCAACTTATCTTTTCTTCTGTGCCTACTCTGCCTGGATGAATGGGCGTGAGTAGATGCTTGGTACGATTCCTCATCCATGATGTATGATTCCAGGTTCAGATTAATTAACAGTTCTTCATAAGACTCAAGGCGCTATACTTTTTGTGCACCCACACTTCTTGATAGGCAAAATCCAGCTCTTGCTGCTGGTGATTCATATCCGGGACATCTGACAGTTGACGTGGAAGAAATTCCTTGGCTTTATGATAAAGCAAGACCTTGGACTCAATTATTGTGATTTCGCTGACTTGATCATACTCATAGTTGCAGGGCGATTTGCCTTTCTTGTAATGTCACTGTGCTGTCATGTGTCCCATATGGTAATAAAAGTGACAAAAGTGTTTGGTTTCCTCTTCTTTGTTGTAGATTACCCGTTGGAGGCCTGGAATACAGATAAACTGGGGAAAGCTATTTTATTTGTCTTCATCAGGGTCGTAGGATTTTACAGGGCTTCCACAGTATGGGAGCAAAAAAACTAGATGGTATAATTGCTGCTGGCTTGCTGAAATTTGTGGAACTCATCATAATACAAAAGGCTGGTGAAAATTACCTCATGAACCCATTTTCAGGCATGGTCCATTAAAAAAGTTATAGAAAGTCACCCATTTCACTGTTTGATTTGCATAGCGCGTGGGTTTGATGCACAGTTTTTTATTAATATGAGGATGGCCGACCAGGGGATAGACACATCCGATATGTAGGAGTAGGGAAAGTGGAAAACAGAAATGGGAAGAGAGCGCAGAACAAAGGAACTCAAAAGATATGACTTGGCACACTTTGGTGTGGCTGGGGGGCCACGGGTGGTGGGTGGCTAGACCTTGAGTGGCATGGCAACTCATGGGCTAGTAAAGTGTACCGCCTATGAAGACTGTGAGTTTTTAATGTCATAACGAAGGAACCAGATTGGAATCCAGGTGCCCATCCGTTTCTTCCATTTGTGTTGGAGTGAGCCGAACAGCCAGGCTTGAAAATAGTCAGCCAAATAGTTGTGGAACATGATGATGGCTTGGTTGAGATTGTGGAAGATCCCGTTGAAGGCGTCAAGGGTAATTGTGTGGATGGACCATATTGCAATGCACACAATTAGAGCCCTCAGTGTCTGGGGGATAGGTGAGGCCATGTTGAGTGCCATATATTGCGGGATAGTCGGAATTTGGTTGTAGGTGATTGTTGAAACAGGTGCATCACGTTGGCCCAGATATGCGCAGATGGCGGGCACTCTTCCAGGTGGTGCGCTAGTGTGTTGAGTCCGCCACAGATGGCGCATGTCTCAAACATTGAGAAAGTATGGTCGGCTGTTCTATATGTACAGCGCATGTATCGCCACATTGTGGAGCACACTTGTGGTGATAGGAGGGGGCAGGTGACGAGGTTCCACACCTGTTATTGGGTGTTCAAGTCATGTGGGACGTCTTGGTGGTCTAGGTAGTTAATCCTGGACAGAGGGAAGGGTGGTAATGGGGCAGGTACGTTAGACACCGTTTGTCCTCTGTATAGTTGCACATATCCAGTTTGAGGGTGATTGTCTTCGGATTTCTGTGCTTAGGAGAAGCTCCAATCCCCTTGTCTTAGGTTGTATAGGAGGCGTTTGAAATACCGATTGGTGTTGTGTGGTCCAGTGGCGTTTGGGTGTGTTACAAGGTACTTCATCAGGGTCGCCGGGTTAGAGGGGGACTCAGATGTAGTGCCCTTGCAAAATAGGTTTGGGCTGCCTTGGCCCAGTGGGGGGATGGTGGGTTGGGTGACGTCGTGGAGGCTATCCATGAACCTAGGATTTGCGTAGCTCTTTCCGTGAAGTTGAGCAGCCCCATCCCGCCTCTCTTCCGTGGGCCATACATGGTCTCCAGCCTGAAAGGTGCACGGTATCCAGACCATAGCCAGTTCTGCAGGAGCTTGTAGACTGCGTTGGTAAAATTGGCGGAGAAGGGGATCGTGTGGGCAGCAAACCATAACTTTAATAGGATCAGGGAGTTGGCTAACACAACTCTTCCGGTTAGGCTGGCTTTACTCCTCCGCATACATGTCATTCTTTTTGTGATGTTGTCTAAAATGTTGGTTTCTATGGTGTCAAGTGCATATCCACCAGTTTCGAGCCATATGCCCAGATAACGGACTGGGTTGGTGGCAGGGTGGTGTGCAAAGGGTAAACACAGTGGTTTTACTGGCTTGGATCATTGTTGTGTGGTTATGTGTGGTTGGTTGGTTTGTGTGGTGGTGGGAGGGTGGGGCCCAGTTTGAACTGAATTTTCCATAACAAATACCTCTGTTTTCTGTTTGTTTAGCATGGCGTTACTCACTGACTCATACTGATGATAATGCGCTCAATCGCCCTGGCATCCCTATTGCCTTAGACTCCAACAATGCAGTCGTCAGCAAAGGTGAGCATTTTGGTTGGTGGTTGTCCCTCCAACCTGATTCCGGTGAGCTTTGAGTTTCCAATGCGGAGGAGGGGGTCAAGGGTAAAATTTTATAGTAGGGGGCTAAGCGGGTCACCTTGTTTAAGGCCCCTTTGGGGGGTGATGGTGTCAGTTAGGAAACCTGGGCCTCTGATTGCAAACCTGGCTGAGCGCGTTAGGAGGAGCGCCCAGTTTATAAAGCGGGGTGGTAGGTTGAAAGCCTTCAGACATTGTTCTAGGTACCCCAGTGTACTCAGTTGTATGCTTTCTTTTGGTCCAGGAAAGCAAGGGCACCTGTGGGATTAGCTTGGCAGATGTTGGCAATTGTGTGGATATTATCTTAAATTGAGCGATTTGGGATGAATCCAAATTGATGGGGGAGAGGGTTGTCTGAGCAATGCAACCCAGACGTTTGGCTAAAATTTTATTTAGTATTTTAGTGTCAGTATTGGTGAGAGCAATTGGGCGCTAGTTGTTTAGATCTGCCTGGTCTCCTTTTTTGAATAGTGTGACCACGTATGCATCTTGGCCACCAGGTAGAAGGGATGTGTCTTCCAGGCACTTATTCATAGTTGCCATTAGTATTGGTGCGGTATGTTTAAAATATTTTTGAAAGATTCATATGAAAGCCATCAGGCCCAGGGCACTTGTTGCGTGGGGTTGATCTTATTATCTCCCATAGTTCATCTTTAGTTATGGGTGCTGCAAGTTCTGGTTGGCCAGCTATGGTATCAATATTAGCGGATGATAGAAATTTTTCATTTCGTTAGGTGATGCGAAATCTGCCGTGTACAGGTCAGTGTAAAATTGGTGTAATTCAGCAGATATTTCTAATGGTGTAGATGCCATTGTGTCATCTGCTCAGCGGACCTGTGTGCAGGTCGCTGATGTTGAAATTGGTTTAAAAGGGCGGAGAAATTGGGTCATGTGAGTTTCTCCAGATAAAATGTATTTTGATTTTATAGCATACTTCATTGTAATGCTGGTGTTTCCTATAGAGGGAGTTTACCTGTGTCAATAGCTAGAACCACAGGCGGCCCCATCGGGGGGTGTATCCCTCACGAGGTGTGTTGTTTTCTAAGTGTTGAAATTGTCTGATAGCCTTGTTGATTATCGCGGACATTGCAGCTGTTTTTCTGAAGTTTAGGTGGCAGGCTTTCTTGGTTGCATGAGCCTTAGATATTTCCCACTCAGCGATAGGATTCCCATCAGGTGTTTGTTTTTCTTGCTGTGTTATTAGCACCATCTCAATCCAAAATTTAAAGCTCTGGAAGGTGGATGGTGCTCGGGTGAACTCTGTGCCAGGCTGGTGGTTTTTCATATTTTTCTGAGGATGATATTGCTACTGAGACCATTCAATGGTCAGAGAAAGGGATAATTGTTGTTGTAAAGTTTGATAATTGGTGCTGGAAGTTTACAGGGGTGAGCATCAGGTCAATACGAGTCATTGAGACCAGCTGGTTATTGTTGTGGTGGGCCTCGTCATGTTGGCCAGGGTGGGGGCTTGTTTGGGAATGGTGTTGCATAGGCCAAACGTTGCCTTTAGTATGCATACTTCTGTGTGGCCGTGGGGTATGGCCTTTGTTTTGGGCCAACAGTCAGTTATGGGATTAAGCCAGCAGTTAAAACTCCCGCGAAAAATGTTGTCGTGGCAAAGGGGATTGAGAGGATATCGGAAAAGAATTTTTGGTGGTCATTTGGATCATTTGGGGCATACATGCACGCCACAGCAAAATTCTCTCCATTCCACTTGAGGTTCGCTAGGAGCAGCCATCCCTCCAGGTGGGAGGATGTGCTTTGGATTTTTACTGGAGGTTACAGTTTGTTCAAATTACCATCCCACAATGGTGTGTCCAAAAGGATTTTGCCAGAAGGAGCATGGTTGACCATGACTCCTCCTCCCCCAGTGGACAGTGGGGTTCTTGGATAGCCAAAGTATCCACGGGGATATTGCACAGGAAAGCCATTTTTTTGGCCTGGGATGTGGGGGCCTTGGCTCCTGCGATGTTGAGCGTCCCTATGTTGATTGTGGTAGTCCGCACATCAGGAATGCTGGGGTGACCCACTGAGGTCACCCAGTTTCTTATCATGAGTCATACTGAGAGTATGGGGTTGACTAGCCAGATTTGTTCCAATGTGTTGGTCAGCGGCCTTGGTGCTGGCATTGTTCAGTTGCTTCTGGCTTGGATTACTCAGTGGATTTTGGGTCTGGCATGGGTTGGCTTTTGCCTCATTAAAAGAATTTTTTTGCCATTTGCCTGTGGGTTTGATGGGCAGAAACTAGGAGTTGGGGTGGTTGGGTCTTGTGCATAGGTGTTGTCAAATTGTGATTGGCTGAAGTGGTCTTCCATATCATCGCCTATCACATGTGATTGGCTGGGATTATCCCCAGTGGTGCAAAGTGGATCTGCTCCCACTTGGTTGGAGGTGTTTGATTGGTTGTGTCCAAAAATTTCATCATTTTAATTGTGTTGGGTTTTATGTGGAGGATCTGATTGGTTATTCCGCTGTGCTGCCATGGCATCCACCTTAATTTGTTCTGTGGAAATTGTGGTGTGAGTTTAGTCTCAGCGGAATTCGCAGCCTGCTTGTGGGCGGTTTGTGCGCGATGGCGGTCCTTGCATGAGATGGGCTCGACCAAAGCATTATCAGCTCTTTCACCCCAATAGAAGGTAAAAGTGGAGTCCTTAATTTTGCCAAAAGTGGGGCTTGTTTCATTCATGTTGTCCTCACAAAATTCCGGTGCTTCAATCCCACACTTGACAGGGCATGCATGGTCTTTCTGGCCTATTGCTGAGCAGAATTTGCAGATAGATGGGGTGTGTTCTGGTGTGATACAGAAGGGGCGAGATATGCTGCCATCAGGAAGGTTGATGGTCGACATGGGGGAATGAGGGTGATATCCTCTGCCACATCCTGATCCGGTTTAATAATGGCTATTGCCTTTCCTGTGCACAGGTGGGGCAGGAGGGGGAATTTTTTGAATTCAAACTGTTTAATAACTCTGTAACCTTTGAGGCCCCTGCAGAGTTCATCTGCAAAGATATTATGGTGCACAGTGCTCACGAGTTGGTCAAATATGATGAATAGATCATTTGCCTCATTCCATCACATGTGCACCATGCGGATGGTGCAGTCTTCATTGTTGATTTTTATGGAGAATTTAATTTTCGCTGCATCTGCTGCTGCTTCTGTGGACATGAACCCGATGTCCACCCATCCTCTGTGTAGATTTTTGTAATTTACTGAGATGGTGTTTGGGAAAGTTGTGGAGAAGGCCTCCCCATTTTTTCCCATGATTCAAGGGAAGTATTGCCAACCATAATTCTAAGGCCGTGCTCAAGGGAGGACAAGGGTTGGGAGTGTTCAATTTTGGTATATGCGCCTATTTTTTGCAGGAATTGCAAAACTCTGGGTGCGGCGCTGTACTCACCCATTTTGGTGGGAGGGTGTGTCAACATTCCACCGGGGCGTTTTTCCCTGGTGGGTTGGGAGGGCTTTGGGCCTTTCATGCTGGCCATTTTTGCCCAACTTGTATTGTTGTGGACAAATTTGCTCATATTCCAGGTTGATTGTTAATCTTGGAGAAATTGCATAGAATTGTGTTACTAAAAGTGATATTAATGGGAAAGAAAAGCTTAGTTTGATGCACAGCTTGAAATCCTTATACTTTATTTATACCTCCAACATGTGCTTATGGCCGAGTTTAGTATATAAAGATACCAATAACCTCGTTTTAAGACTCAGTGATGATCAAAATTGCCACCAAACATTATGCTGTTAAGCTCCTGGAAGATTACAGCTATCAGATCTGACCACTCCTCCTCCCCAACCAGTTAAAATTGTGGTTGTGGATCACATCATTAAGATAGGATTTGAGCGCCTGGTAGTCAGAAAACCAACCATTTATAGTTTTAAAAAAGTAAAAAATGACTTCTGGCGCATACCATGATTATTCATGAGGGTCAGTTGCAACGCTGTATTTTTTATTACTACAGGATGTGAGGGCGTCCGCTGGGGCTTTCTCTTATAGATTCATCTGATTGCTTCATTAAGTATAAATCTATGGGAAAGAAAGCCTGTACTTGTTGCATATGAATACCTCATTTATGGATGGTGAAAGCGATAGCTGCGCCAATTTTAAGGGCTTTCCAATTCAATGCACCAGTTGGATAAAAGCCAAACCAATACCAGCTTAATGAGGCCTCAGGGCCGCACGCCTCATTCAATTATTGTAAGAGCAATTCAAGCATAATGGCGCTCCTCTGACACCAACCTCATAAAGTGATACTGTTCCACCCAGAATTATTGACCAGGAGCGCTGCATCCTTTAGTACACCACTTTAATCCATAAGAAATATGAAGTAAGATAAAACCTTCTGTGGCATAGGGGGTAGAAAATCGAGGACTCAATAATCAATTGTTTCCAGTCCCAAGTAGATTCAACCCAAATTCCCGCCTTGAGCCAATCCCTACCAAATTCAGGGGTCATAACCTCTCGCATTGCTGCTGCATGAGGCGGGATTTCATAATCAATCCAAGAGTGAGAAGTATAGGTAAACCCTGCCGCATCCCAATCTATTGTTGCAGCTAGGGGTGTAGTCACACCATATATTCCATTTAACAAGCGAGAAAGATTGTTCACATAAAGTCTCATAAATATTTCTATCACACCCAATCTGACCCAATCCCAACTTTTCTATACTTTTATTAGCATGGAGCCAGTTATTTATATTGGTGGGGGTAAATCCAATAGCGCTCCAGCTAATAGCAACTTCCAGTGACCGTTCAAGGAGGGACCCCCATTCAACAGCTTTTTCTTCAATAACCAGCTTTCAACAAGTCATATGCCATAGCGAGAGACCATATTTACGGCCATTGTAAGGCTTTGGTAGCCTTAAAAACTGTCTTTATTTACATTAGCGCCAAGTCAGGTGAAAAGGTGGCGTTATACTACTAAAGGGCATTTTTTGTAGATTTGAGCGTGGCACACCCTGTCAAATGCTATTGCAGAGTTGAGTAACATTATCTAAGCGTTTAATTTTAATAATCAAAATCATGGCTCTTGACAGAGGGCGCCATATCTTAGGGATACTCACCTTATTGAACTTCATGGCATCATAGAGGTTTATACCTACATCTAGTCATTTCTTGACATCCTTGGGTTTTAGGTCATCGCAGAATACTGCCTCCACTGCTTGGTGGTCCACTAGCAGTTTCATCTACTCAAGGGTTTGCTTAGTGGAGTATAAATGATTTTTATAGATTATCATCAATTTTATCATGATTTGTGTATCAATCCACCATTTCGCTGCCCCCTGTGAAAAACTTGCTAGAGCGCCATGTGCTATTGTCATAGGGGTGATGGCTCTCAAATACTATTAAATCACTTTTACATTATTAAATTCATATCTTATCACTGCATTACCTCCGAGGTGGATATGCATCTTTGGGTCAGCATTTTTTCTGCGCCAGAATATATTTCACTGGTGTGTTGCAAGATTTGGCGCTTGTTTCCAAGGTTGTTTCAGTAAAAGAAAGATTTTTTGTAATACTTTCATTCTTATAACAAAGAGTTTTAGTGTTTTGATGAATCTGATTTGGATCTTGAATCAATCATACCTTTATTGAGATTATAGCCCAGTAAGGGATTAGTTAAATTAGTGAATCAAACCTTTTTAGGAACAATCTCTAAAAATCTTTAAAGAATTAACAATCTCTTATCTACCTTGACTATCTTTTTTTACTCAGTACAATTGTTTCCCTGCATGGGGATAGATTTGGGAGCTCAACCCCCAGTAGGTGGGGCTTCTTCTATCCCTTGGAGGAACGAGTTCTTAGTACTGGGGCAATGGACCAAGATTTTTGGACATTGCCCACTAGAACCATGGCTCTAATGCATAATTTCAATCGGCAGGAATGAAGACTCCATCAGAGGATTATCTACCAGTTCCCATTGTGGCTATGAAGCCATTGGAGGGGTTTTAGCCCCCAAAATTACATTTGAAATATTTTCATTGCATTGATTGCAGGGTTGGTGGCTGAGTCAATTTGGTGCACAGGGGCCTCAATGCTGACATTATTACAATAAGCGCTGGTAGACAACCCCTACTAGTTGGATTACCCATCTTAGTAGGGTAGGCTTATTTATTAATAAAGAAGAAGTTATAATGGGCTTCCAGCTTTATGAGCTAAGCTCTGCCTGACAGGATTCTCATTTTGTAACTGTAGCGGTTAGAAGTTGCATGTTCTGCTCTAATAAGGTTAGTAAATGCAAGCAAAGATGACTTTTCTAACTTTACTGGGTTTTTTTGAATTTAAAAAAAGTGAAGTTAACACGCAAAAAATTTTACTTCCATTTTAGTTTTTGAGTTGTAAAGCTCCATTACAATAATATTCCTTATGAAATTACATTCTTATGAAAGTTATGGGATTTACCTTTTTGGTCTTGACACATATTTCTCAAAAAGATAATTTCCATAATTCACCAAAATTCTATTTGATTCAATTTTTTGTTCAATGCTTCCTATATATGTTAGCGAGGCCCAAACAGCTTTGCAGCGCGTTGAGAAGAGCCTATGACTTTTGTATTTTCAAACTGTCATGGTTGCAGCTAATTGAAAAAAATTCGTCCAATATGGGTGTGCTAGTACTCAGCGGAAATGAAAGAATGCCAAGGGCTCAGCTAGCCTAAAGACATTAAGATGGGACTTTATAAGGGTTAAATCAGGGTTTATAACATTTCAAATGCACACTAAAGGCCCAAATATTAAAAGAGAAAGGATGCATTGGCAACCGCGGGTCTTACAGGGGCAAACACAATGGGAGGGAGAGGCAGAGAGGGTGACAACTCCTCCAAGTTTAGGAGTTGTTAATTATTACATATAAATGGATAGAAGGATAGTGGAAAATAGTATGAACAAATTGCGCCAAAAGTTGGCGTATCAGCAAGGTACATTATGGGTGAAGGTTGCTTATGTGCATGTCTGATTGGCTATATGCCATGGACTGGTAAAACCCCAGTTCACTGCCATATAATAGTTCCTTTTGCGCACTAACAAGCAACCAAAGCGGCCTAACCAAAGCAGGAAAGAGGTTTGGAGCACCGACAAGCACCAGTAATTTCACCTACTATTGGTTATGCACAACCTCGTGATTGGTCCGACCCAACCACACAAAAGCTCCTCAGAAATTAGCACCCCAAAAAGACCACAGGTATGTGAAGTATGAAAGCCCCAAAACAGCCTTTATTTTTATTCAGGAATCATAAAAAGGGTCCCACTGACCAGAGCTCAGCTGGGGAGCAACTGACAATGCTCCCCAGGAAGGGACATGCTAGGGTAAGAATTCCAACCAGAGGTTTTAAATGAGCGGGCGCGCCTTATAAAGGCAGTGCTTTGGGGCCCTCACCCAATGTCTGAAGTGACCAACAAAAATGTTTATTAATGATCAGACTTGGCTTCAGAAAATCTGAATCTGAGTTGGAATGAATTGAACAGGACAATCCCATCTCTCAGATTTCCCCCCACTAAAGGAGAACCCCTACCCTAAGAGGGGCCCCTTGGCAGGAAGCCGCCATGACAAGGGCTTCCTGGGATGAGTTACCTCGAGCCCCAGGAAAATTAGCCCTGATAAACTCCAAGCCCCTTGAAGAAACACAGATGGTGGGATCAAATTTCCACTGGGATGCCAGAATCAGCCTACCTGTAACGAGAATGCACGCCCAGCACATGGCTGTGTTGTGCCCCCTCCCAGAATCCTGTTGGTGATGGTCTTCCCATCCTGACTGGGAAGGTGCTTTCACCAAAGAAAATGTGAGAAAAGCGCATGATCCAGCACAGCTGGACATCCAACCCCTTTCTGGGCGGACCATCCATGTGGTGAGGGAGCCCTGATGGGACAGATCCCTTTGATGCTGCTGAATCCCTGGTGGGTGGGAGGTCCCACTGTGAAAATTAGCTGACGGTCACTTTAAATTTAGGGTTGGCCATCAGTCACCAGCTCCCACCGGTGCTGGTTACTTGACATATGGGATCAAGTGTTCACTGAGGTCAGCTAAAATGGGGACCAGCAGCGCGCAAAGCATGTGAGTTTGAAATATGTCACATACCAGAAAAACCACAGTTCTGACCACCATATAAAAGTTCCTTTGGAACACCAACAAGCGACCAAAGCGGCCTAACAAAAGCAGGAAAGAGGTTTGGAGCACTGACAGGCACCAAACAATTCATCTACTATTGGTTATGCACACACTTTTGATTGGTCCGACCCAACCACACAAAAGCTCCTCAGAAATGAGCACCTCAAAAAGACCACTGGTATGCGAGGTATAAAAATCACAAAAAAACTTTATTTTTATTCAGGCATCATAAAAGGGGCCCGCCAACCAGAGCTCAGCTGAGGAGCAACTGACAATGCTCCCCAGGAAGGGACATTCTAGGGTAAGAATTCCAAACTGAGGTTTGGAATGGGCGGGCGCGCCTTATAAAGGCAGTGCTTTGGGGCCCTCACCCAAGCTATTAATTAGGCTCACATAAGCCTAATTAATAGTTCAGGTGAGGCACAACCCTATGTCCAAAGCAACCAAACACAAAAATGTTTATTAGTGATTTGACTTGGCTTTAAAAATCCAAATCTGAGTCATAATGTAATGATGGGACAAACTCATCCGTTACACTATAGGGGTCAGCAGCTTACATAATTATAAACTAATCACTGCAGGGTAAGATGCTGAGCTTTTCTGGACTGAAATACTATGTGAATACAAATAGCATTTTGCAGATGACAACATGAATTGCTGGATTGAGTTTTTCAGCCTAATAGTATGGTGTAGAGGCGGATTCTCAGTAAGGATGTGAGTGAAAAGTAGGCTTTTTAAAAGGAAATAAAATTAGAAAATGAACTGGTAAGTTACCTTAAAAAAGCTGGTTTTTTAGTAGAAAAGGGATATATTTGGAAGAGAGTTAAGAATTATCTGCGCCAAGAAACCTGATGTAGAAATTTATTGGTTAGGATGAAAAGAGAATAGTAAGTTAATGGAGACTTTCTGATAAGTTTGGTTCACTTAATTACTTTTTGTTAGCTCATGTTAAATATCAAATATAATTCAAATTAAATTAGCAACAATATTGCATGGATTTGTATGACTAGTAAGTCATGACAAATAGTTTTTTGGGAACCTGGTACATCCAATAGATATATCAAACTAACATTAGAGACATATTAAATGATCGGTGGGGGTTTGATCCATGATATATGATACTATTAATGACCCAAAAAACTTATCTGAGTTGTTGGGGCTTATAATGTGTTTGATATAGGGCTAGAGATCTCATGCATTATGAAAGTAACCTAGCTATCCTTGAGATGATCCTCAGAGTACTGTTGAAAGCCTCTATACTGGAACTCCTCCCTGCAAACCTTTACTATGGGTTTCACCAAGGTAGAAGAAGAAAAAGGGTAGAGATAAATGATCTTTGGGGGAATTGCAGTTACCCATCACTCATCTACTATATGAGCAAGGTTAATAAAATGAGAAAGAGGAGCCATGGGATACCTGGTGTCCTTCTTCCACTAAAAGGTATATTTCACCCAGTCCAGGAAGAGGGGCTGGACTTCTGAACTTCACACGCCTTCTTTTTCCCAATTAAGCCGTTGTTTTTTTAGTTTTAAATCCAGTTTTTTTTGCAATTTTGGATGATGTACAAGAAGGGGACCCTAACACCTAAATTTTATAGTCATAATAACTTGAAGAATCTGTAATAAGGTGTTCCTCATGGGCAAGCAAAACGTTACAATATAGAATCATAGTACTTCATGACCAACACGATCAAAATATAAGTAAAAAAACACGCTTTGTTTGTATTAGAATGACCTAAAACCATAAGATCTTGAAACAGTAACTTAACCGCGATTTTAATTGCTTGTTATATAATATCAGAGAAACTATGTGACAAGAAAAAAATTAGGATTTCATTGTTGGTACTTGAACTCAAAATAAATACATAAATTGTAAGATACCACAATCTATAAATTTAAAAATAAATCAAAATCATATGGAGGTGAGGAAATATTCATCAAATACTTGTTTACTTCCCTCAAAGGTCAAGCTCAGGAACAGACGCATCTTAAATTAATTTTCTCATAGTATTATCTTGTCAAGTATATCAATTAAAAATACTTGATTAGATAAAAGGTTCGTTCATGTACTATTATTTTTGAAATATTATGTTGCATTGGGGATTGTATAGAGAGCATCTAAGTTGATTATCCTCATGGTCTTGTTTGCCATTACTTTAAAAAAATTGGGCCCTTTTTAAAAGTGTGTAATGACGTTCTTATTTACCAAGCGTGGATGAGTATATATTTTTAGCTTATTGCTAGAGGATTGTTTTAGGAATTTCTTAGTGATCAAAGTGTCTTATTTTTTTATTATATAAACAGCTACACCTTTTGTAGCCAGCACAGTTTACATCATATACAACTCTAACATACCCACTTACATTATCAAGTGTGATACTTCAAAGCTCCTGTCTAAGGATTTATAAGATTTTTAATTCCTTTGTAAGTTTTATAAAAATCAATTATTAATTTTTGGTTTTATCTATACTTAGAAAATGTAAACAAGTTTCTACCATCAGCAATGCTTTGTGTTGTTCAGATATTGGGGAATAATCAGAAAAATTAAACTGACATAAATAGTACAAGTTGTTTAGCAATATTAGCGGGCTATTAGAAGAGCAGCCTGTAGAATTGTGGAAGTGACAAACATTAGAATGTGTGGAGATTTTTTTGTGAATCTCTTGGGGACAAGCTATTAGATCTCTTAAGATTAACTAGTAATGATCCTTGGTGGACTGATAATTAGTTGTCTCCCTCACAAGGGCTTGCTTATAGAATTCCTGGGGCTCATAAAAGGTGATGTGACCTTAGGAGTCAAACTTGACAACTTTATATACTTAATCAATTGATATTTGCTATTAAATTCTACTACTAAAATAATTTTTCAAATTCCTTTAGTTATATGGTTTGCACTAGATTCCAGTGTGATTAAAAGTGGTTTGGGGATTTAAAACTTTCTAGATAAATGTCTTGTTCAGGTTTTTGTCTTACTTTAGTTTTATTTCCCAAAGGGCAGCCCTTAATTCTACTAAAAGTCTATGATAAATTCTTTTTCTAGTGTTTGGAGTGTCTGGATATGATTACTTGCAGTGATGCTTGTGGCTTTTGGTGGTCTTTAGCGTTGGAAAAGGGAATGGTGATCCAAAACTTATCATTAGTGGGAAAAAGTCCCCAGTACTTCTAATGGCTATGTCCAGAGGTATAATTACTTTTTGTCTGTGAAGATACAATGTTAAGTCCAACGTTTTGGCTGCATCTGGAGACCTTAAATGCGATATATTTTGAAGGACATGTTTTATAAATTTCATACTGTATATTAGAGGTTTAAAAAAGCTTTATATTTGTCATCTATCAATTCAGTAGAAAAATAAATTTTGAACATAGCAGGTCCCAATACAGAACAAACCTAACAAGTTCATTTAGACTTTAGTGCTATAGACTAAAAAGATTGTTAAACTAACTTTTGTTCTTTTTTATTGAAAAATAGATCAACACATTTCTTGTGGTCTAGTATCACATACTTGACTGCATATATAGATAGACTGGGTCTTGCATTTTATAATCCAAAAGAATGATATTTGGTAGTTTTTTTATTAGTATTTTAGTGGATTTTTAATAAGGGTGATATAAGATACTCTAACTTCACTGAGATTTTTCTTCCTGCTCAAATTTACTCTTGATTGATTTAAATTAGAGGTAACTTTAAAAAACCACCATTGACTTTCTGCACTAACATTTTACAATAATTTCAAATTAACTGCTGCTTGTGCTCTAGTTTGGGAGAGTGGAGCTTAACTCCTAGCTTTTTCTGCCATGTGGAAAAATAAGATTAGATGTGTTTGGGCAACTTGCCATACTCTTCTGGCTTCTTTGTCCCTTAAAGGACTTAACATTATATCTTTCACGTGTCTACTTAAGTAGCCCCCAACCCTATGCCCTTCTTTGCTCTATGATTTTCTTCTGCCTTTGTGTTGATTGCAGATGACTATTCCCATATGCTTACAGAGAGAGGATTGAGTTTGAAACTCTGCATTTGCTCCATCTGGCTTTATTAAATTTTCCCATAAGAAGGGCATTTTTATTATAGGGTTTCCCTCCAAGGAGCTACATCAGCTGGTAGTAACACCTCATATAATTTATAAAAATACTCCATTTCTTATCACTTGCACTTTACTCCCTGCTAACACACTGCTAGTGTAATTAAAATTTCTTTTCAATATCCCGCCTCAAATGCCATATGATGAATTGTGTTCAGGGCTATCTACATATAACACTAATCCTATACTCTATTTCACCGTTCCTTCCAATGTAAAGTGCCTTACAGCATTGTTGAAAAAAATGTTTGTATAAGTGAGAATAATGCCCTGGTGGTGAATTATTTACGTATTAATAAAGATCCACATCTTGAATTGCAGCAGAAATGTTACAAATTTGAGGAATACTTCTTTTTGAACCTGTGGCCAATTAACTTGGATAATGTTAATGTTGTTATTCCGAATCCTTAATGAATATAGATAAAGTGATGTGGACTTACGCCAAGCACTGACTTTGATTTAGTGCTTACATCCAAGAGAAGTTCAGCCCTTTTTATAGACCTGTTGGAGTCCCAGGGGTGCAGATATTCAATAGCTAATCACTTACAAAGAAGCCTAGAAATAAGCTGAGGTGAAAATATTATTAAGACAACTGATTGGGTCAAATGTACTAAATCTTTACTACATGGGTTTGTCATCCCTATTGATGACCAAATACCCAAAGTTCCGCCATATCAAAATGAAGATAATATTAGGGTGGTTAGCCTGGCAGGTAAAACTGCTTCCACCCTAGTGCAGGTTTCAAGTTCAAAACCTGTACTGGCTAGATTATTTTCATTGTGGTATATTTGTTAAGGTCGACCCACCTCAATTTAAAAAAAGATAAAGATAATATTGAGGATACTGATAGGCCAAATCATCATTTAGCCAGATTAATTTATTCTATGCTTATCTTGAAATCTCTTATATCACGCCTTAGCAACCAAGTATCATAATGGAATAGAAGACATTAAGCTAATAACGTATTTCCTGTTTTGCTAAGCCTGACTGTTAAAGTTTATTCCCATTTTTTTATGAAAATCAATATATTTTTATAGTTTAATCTACCCAGTAATTATAAATTAACAGTCAAAAGCTTTAATACTCTGACAACTGCACTTTTATAAAATCCTGAGCCTAAAACACCTGCAAGCTCAAAACTTGCCAGGATTTTAACAAGTGGTGCTCACTACAGGGGATCCTGATCATGTAACAGATTGGGTTTCAACAGATCCATACATTGCTTCAATCAGTCAGAACTTAGATTTGAGGGAATTGGAACTGGGGAAATTTGACTTTCTGAAGCTGAAATGCATCCAAGTCAATATGACGTTGGACTTAAGAGCAGCGTGGTTGATGATTTAAAGGAGTCTGGTTTCTTTGCATGTGATGTGCTGGACAGTTCAGGAGAGCCTAGTTTAGGAGAAACTTATTCAATACTGGCAGAGAACTATTTGTTAGGGGATGGGTTGGCCTGGATTGCCAGTTGAGTCTTCTACAAAACCCCAAAAATTCAACAAAGAATTGCTTGCATAGGAAAATAATATTTTATTACAAATAATATATTAGATCGAAGACATGAGCTCCACTAGCGAGCTTGGCGTGGCGTTGCATGGATCTCTTTACTCTCCTGTAGTGTGTGGACAGTGATCTGAGAATATGTGGCAATGGCGAAACTTGGCAGATGGGTTTGGGGATTGGCTCCAGCAGGCTAGTCCCTGTATGGTTAGCTATGAGGCTCTTACTTCCCATTTTATTTGTGAAATATTGGTGTGAACCCATCCATGACAGTACATAATAATCTTTTAAATAAAATGAGAAATGTTCAAGGGAGTAACCTTTATACCTTCTGTTGAAGTTGCCCAAGGGTAGCTGATATGGTACAGCAGCTAACCAATGCTTTTTCACAATTTACATAAATAGCATCTCTCTCCATATCCTAATGAAGCTGTTTCAGCTGTTCAATTTCCCATCAGAAGCAACCGCATCACCTTTAAACCCACGTTGAAAGATAAGCTTGTCCCTAATGAGTGTAGCATTTATTCATTTTTCTATGTATATGAATCCGCCATGGAAGGGATGACCAAGCACTAAAAAGTCAAGAACATCCTCTCTTGCTTAAGCCGCCTGGCCTAAGAGGTAATGGTACTACAAATGAAAATGCTTAGTAACTGGGTAGAAGCTAAGGAAACGCTCATTGAGGATTTTGGTTCAACGCAGAGATTAAGTAGGAGAAAGCAGGCCTTTATGTGACTTAGCATGCAAAAGGGATTTCTGGTTGCTACCTTTGTTGATCAGTTTTACATTGAAGCCCAGCTATTATTAATTGCAAAAATGTTACCTCATGACGATGCCGTTGCTGCCATTCTGACTGGATTAGCTCATCACCCTTCCTTAGCATGACATAAAATCTTGGTAAAATGCTCCCTGTGGAATGTTCGTGATATAAAGGAGGCTTTAAAGGAGGTTGCAAATTTCATAAGGTGAGACTACACAAGGAATTGTGTTGAAAACCAATTTTAACTACTGAGGATCTCCCAACTATAGCTTAGCAGAAGGAGTCCATAATGACCCTCATGGCCCCTCATGTCCTTGGGTTCATTCTGACCCCTGCACCCATGGTGTGAATCAAAACATCACTCCACCGCGTGAGATTGGCCATAGTGCATCGTGGAAGACAGCGCAGCACTCACTTCTGCCATCAGCACCCCAAGTTCACCTTTATATTTCTCTGAGACTTTGCCTCGCTACATGCTTTCCCCTTGGAGGGTTTCCACAGTCTTTCAATTGCCACTTCTCTAAAAACGAAGTTCATAGCATCATTGGCATCCTCACTTCCCATACGCATATTAAAAACTGCCAAAGGGGTAGCTGAAAAACACCATCATCCCACTACATGAGGCTGAGTCCAGACTCTCTGAAACATCCGCAGAAAATCTCATGGCAAAAGCCTAAGAAGAAACGCCATTTCCTATGGCCAAAATAGTAGTTGAGCGCCCCAAGGCAACCACTGTAACAAAAAAGGGCCTGTTGACATGATGTGTCATTTGAAGCAGACTAACAAACCTGACGTGCAGGACTCTGACTCATATCCTATCGCTCTTCTGATGTGCTTAGGCAATTCCCCTGATAACAAATCTAAAGGGGTTATTAGTACATTGGATATTGTGTCCTAAGAGCCCCATTTAAAGTAAGGATACCGGATTGGCTGAGTCTCTGAAGGATTAAACAAGGCCATGATACCTGATGAGATCTACCATAGTCAAGTAATGTGTGCCCTGAGGTTATCAGTACAACTAGTGATGCTGAATAGTTCCTTGTTCTGCTGATTCAGATTATTCAACAGGTTTTAAATTAAAATGTAAAAAAGATATATGTCCTGAGACAGCTCAGAAAGTGGCCTCTACTTTCAGTTTAAGAAGGTGCTAGATTTTCCCTCAAACCTTGGGAGAACTCTAACCAAGGTAGAGTTTGTCATCAACAAGGTTTGAGTGATGGCATCCTTGAAAATGGCTCTCAAATCAAAGCGATCCCCTTGAACTAAAAAAGATATTAAGTTGGCGCCCAACTTAAACTACCCCAGTAGTATGGAACTTCATGTCCTAACAGTACACGAGCTATTAGCATACACCTCTTTACCCCTCAGATTTTGAAAGCTTGTCCTTTCTGCACCATCTGTGACTTTATATAAAAATAATTATGACTGGCTTATTGGAACTCTGTATATGCTAGAGTACAGCGGAATTATCACCCTGAAACAGAGTTTTCTCTCCCTGCTCAACTATGAGGTTCATCTGGTTCTAAACAATTAAAAACCTGCAAAAAATACTCATACTCTGTTGAGTACCCATCTTCAGCTCTATCTCTGCACTATATAAAATCTGGGCAAAATACAAAGAAATTGCATGAACCAGTGGATGCTTTAGAGAGTATTCCGTTTTATGCCACAGAGGAGTTACTGATTTAGTCTGGTGAAAAACGGGTGATTGACAACAAAATTAGTTTACAAATCACCTGTAACTGCTTATTCCACATAATAAGTATCAATGGAGTTAATCCTCTAAAAGTAAGTATTGCTAGGAATATTATATCCTGCCTACCTGCGACCCATTGGTATTCTGCTGGGGAATATTAAAAATTAGTACGTTTCTTCTGAAAAAACATCATGATATAGGAAAAGGTCTGCTCATTTACATTGAGGATATTGAACAGGTTCACTGTATCGGTTCTATGTTAATAGATGGGCCTACCTACTGAAAAACTGTTACATGCTCTATCTAGCGTTAGACTTACAAATGAACTAACCTCAAATGAGCTTAAAAAATTTACATATTAATATTAACTACTCATAAGGGGTGGAAGGCGAGTCGGTAAAGGAGTACAGCTACCAACCTGAAGGTTGTAGGTTCAATTCCCGCCCTTTGCACATCAATTGGGGTGCCAGCCAAAGGAAGCTATTGGCGGTTAGTAGGTCTAATAACACGAAAACCTTACCCATGACATAACCAGAAAAATTTGAGTCCCAATCTGGAGGTGGAAAAACTTTTTTCAATGG
Source organism: Massospora cicadina (assembly GCA_022478985.1). Taxonomy (NCBI): domain Eukaryota; kingdom Fungi; phylum Entomophthoromycota; class Entomophthoromycetes; order Entomophthorales; family Entomophthoraceae; genus Massospora; species Massospora cicadina. The sequence continues at coordinate 28,075 of JAKSZP010005380.1, read as the reverse complement.
AGTTGACCCTGTTCAGGTTTAATGTCATTTCTTTCTTTTGGTAATGCCTGTCCCCTGGTTGGCTTGCCTCAGTTAAATAAAAATAGAAATATTATTTACTTATCGTTAAATACTCTTTATATCATCTTGATTATGGACATATGAAGGATTGGCGCCAAAAAATTGATGTTGGTGATGATATTCCTTTCCAATCTAAACTTTACCATAAGCCAAAGATCAAAAAGCAGCAAAATAAGGACCAAGCTCAGTCAGTTACTGGAAGCTGGGTTACTAGTACCTTTTTAAAGCCTTTGGCGTCTACTCTCCTTCTTATTAAAAAGAAAAATGGAGGTATCAGTTAGTTATATCACTGGAGCAACAATGTCACACAAGAAAATAGTTATCATATCCCCCACATTGATGATGCTCTCACACAACTCTCTGGATCAAAATTGTTCTCTGCTATGGATTTGACCAGCAATAATGGCAAATGGACCTTTCCCCCACAATCAGGAGAAATGTCCTCTCATCTGTAGTGAAGGCCTATTTCAGCTCATTTGACTACCTCAAGGGTTATGCAATGTGCCTGCATCATTCCAGCGAGTGATGGATATATATTACATGATCTTAAGCTAAGTTGTGTGTGATATTTATCTCAATGACATCGCTATTTTCTCTAAAACTTTGAACAATCATCCTTACTATTTGAAAGAAGTTTTCAGCACTTTTGTGCATTTAACAATAAGTTAAACCCATCAAAATGTACTATTTTTTCAAAAAAGTTTGACTTTTATCAGACATGATTGTTTACAAGAAGGGATTAAACCCTTACAATATAAAGTTGAAGTTATATCAAATATCCCCCGCCTTAAAATCTATGAGATATCCAGTTGTTTCTGGGCATGATGGGGTATTACCATCAACTCATCACAATGTTTACTCTGCTCAATGGGCCTCTCATTTGACTGTTGGCTAGCACTCCTTTATACTGGGGTTAAGAACAAAAGGTTGCTTTTGAGACGCTGAAGAAATTACTTTAAATTAGTCCTATCCTACTTCACCAAGGCTATTACAAACCTTTCATTTTGTTTAAAAATTCCTCAGATTATGCTGTTGGACCATCCTAGCCCAATTGGTGAAAACGGCGTGGATCACCCCTGTTCCTATTTAAGCAAGATGCTATCAAAATCTGAATGCAACTACAGTTTAACAGAAAAGGAGTGCCTTGCATTATTACTCACTGTAAAACATTTCCTCACCTTTTTATATGAAACTACCATCACCATGGTTGCTGACTACGCCTCTTTGATATTTACAAAACATGAAGGTTTCTATTGGACGGTTGGATCGTTGGTTCTTGAAGCTCCAACATTATGACATGAAAATTAAAAATGAGCCGGAACTCGTCCTATGAATGTCATTGGATTAACTTGGTTGTCTATCCTTAGCTTAGATGATAGTGAAGCGTTGAAATTACATTACATCCTCATGATCCCTGATGTCTGGGACGGCGAGGAAGAGCAATGTCAATAAAATGCTGACGTGACACTTCTGCAACATTATGGTGAAGGGCGTGAAGTTATAAAAAAGGTAGGAGCGAATTGGCTTCCCTTTCTTTGACCTTCTGAACAAATATTTTTATCATGTGGCTCATTCTACCCTTAGGCATGTCGGAGTAAAAAAACCTGAGTGGGTCAAAGATTGTTATTGTTGGAAGAGAATTATGGAATCCATCTAGAAGTCTTGGATGCCTGCATAACTTATAAAAAGAAATCCAGCTTCAAGACTAAATATCAATACCAACCTGCTAAGCCTCAACAACCATTACAAACTATAAGTTTAGATGATGCAGGTCCTCTACCCCAGACTAACAGTGAGATAAGATGTATACTCTTGCGGAATTTGATCAATTTACAAAATGGATTAGGGCTGTGGATTTCCTAGCCCAAACTGCCAAAGCTACCTCCTATATCTACACCTTAATATTTTCACTCTCCATGGCTGCCCTCATGTTCTCCTCTGTGACAACGGGAAAACTTCACCTTCAGAGTGGTGAAGATCTTGGATACCTCCATGGGAGCCTAACAACTTTTCTCAGCCTGATATAATCCCTCTACAAATTTACTGTAGAAAGAGCATATGGAACCTAGATATCTATATTATGAAAAACGCCCACTTCTGACCCTCTACACTGGTATCAGCTCTTTACTAGTGCTCATTTGGCATATTGTATCAGCTATCGTCAGCTTATAAGATGTCTCCTTTCCACATGTTGTATAGATGAGAATCTGGGGTATCCACCTGTTGGAATTTTAACCAGATGTAATCCTCCAATGATTAATTGTTATTTAGGATGAAATGGCCAATACCAGTGGAATGGCTTATTGACTAATTTCTGTGTTATTTGATATTATTGCTGGTTAGTTGCTCCATAATTTAAGTTGAGCCAAAATTAGTATTCCACCAAGTTTGATATTAGGTTCAAATGGGGCCAATTGGTGGCCCCAAATTAGTATAAGGATCACCGGCAACTAATAATCAAGGATGATCCAATTGATATCAGTCAGCAGAATCAGTGGTTGACGCTAACTGCCATTCATGGTCCATTTTGTGATTTCCGGCAGAAAGCCAATGCATTTGCTTCAATTGTCCATCTATGAATTCGCTGCCTGTACTATCTATTTGATGTCAGTGGATCTGACAATTACAAGTTTGAGGTTGCCAATGTTGTTTCTGGTGCCTCATTTAGTATAATCATTATCACCTGAATAATGCAATTCCTAATCAGTCAACTGAGATAAGTTGAGAAAAGATGTCAGTGAGATGCCGGGATATTCCAAGTCAAAGCAAGCGACCAAAGTCATTTCCAGTGCATTATTATCAACTCAAAGGTCAAATACAAATTTGATGTTTAATTAGATTAATTATTTATATGGCTCACCGGAAACTTAAGGCTGAGGATGAGCCAAAACTAATTTGGACATCAGGAAGGATGGAGCGAGAGGGTTGATGCTAGGGAAGAGAATAATGTAGTAGAAGAAGAAGAAGAGTGGTTGCCTGGAAGAGCCAGCGGAAGAGCCAATAGGTCGGCGGTGGGCGCAGTAGCCCTTTTTGTAAGTAGTATAAATACCTGGCGCTTCCCTTTCAACAAAATATCTCCCTTTGCCTAATCTACCTAAGTTTATAAGTTTATTATTTCTGTCGTTGGTTGGAGTTAAGGCTAGGGGATCCCCAAAATGGCGCGGGTGACATGCCAAGGGGTTAGCTGGCTCTGTTGGCCCCAACGCCTAGGGTAAAACGGCAAGGGTTGACCAGATTCATACTGGTTAGCCTGCCAACTAGCAGAGCCCATAGTCAAATTTTTGACACCACCTTTTTATCCAGAGATTTATTCTATGCTAGGGCTGAGGATCCTGAAAAAGGTATAAAGAGGTTGGCCCAACACATCATCCAGCTACAGGCTGATGTTATGACTAATTTATCCAAAACGTCACTAAAGAGGGCCAAGCAGCTAATGAGCTCATACCACCTCTATCTCTTTTCAAATCTCTTAATTTCTTTTAACTTATCATAATTGCGTCATACTTAGAAGCGAGAATCTCAAATCTAAACGATAAAGACCTTTTGTTGTCATCAATAAGAGGGGTGATAAAAATTCTATCAAATCTCTTGCTTCTGGAGTTACAATCAATCAAGTCCATGTCCAGTTTCTAAGCACCTATTCTCCCATAACATTCCTGAAGGGTAATATTGGACAATTGAACGTTCAACTAAGTTATAAGAATGTCCCAGTGCAAATAATTTAAGTATTATTAAAGAGCCCAAGTTCAACTTTTCAATTTATTCGAGGTACGCCGACCAGGGGAAAGACAGTACTGAAACACAACACTCAAAATGACAAAACAAAACTACTAACCAGGTGGGAAGCAGAAAACGCTAACCCACCATGACAGAGGGTGAGGAGGGGTTGGGGGATTGGTTTTCAGAAATACCCGCCTCGATCAAGGGATGTTGGTTACAGTACCAGATCAGAGCAGAGAGCCAGGGCGTTGGGGCATCCGCATAGTGGGGGTGGAGGTCAGCGTAGTAGGAGTTTTCCACTTCCTCATCAAGATAATGATGGGAAAGTGTTTCAAAAAAAGCTGCGAGGAGAATTTCAGCTTCTTTTTGGGCTTCAGGAAATTGGGTGAAAAGGGAGATACTGTGGCGGATGATTTTGGCTGAGGGGTTGAAGGAAGTAAGCGTTGTGACATTCATAACAGCAACTTCATCATCATCTAATAGTTTCAAGATGTCACGCAGGGAGATTCAGGGAAGTTGGGGGGAAGAAGAGGGTGGGCAGGCTATTCTGGAGCTGAGCCACTGACTGGGCCACCGCGGTGCGTAGTTTTGGGCACTGATGAGAGGCCACCACAGCTAAGGCGAGCTGGTGGTCACTTTGAAAGGGGGCTGTATTAGGCAGAGGAGCGAAATGGTGAGGGGTAGGGGTTTCATCAAAGTCAGGAAGGAAAAATTCTGCCCGACCATAATCGCTTTAGCAGAGAGGTTGACCTGTATGCTTACTAATGAGGACATTACCTGATTCGTCAGTCTCAGCCAATAGATCCCATGGATTTTGGTTCACTAGAATAGTTGCGTTCAAATTTGGGTGGGTGGGATTGGGTGAATGGGCGGCTGCTTGGGTGCCAATGGTAGTCCAAGCATTGCTCTGATTGGCTGGGGTAGATTTAGGTGGGAGAATGAGGCTGGAGGTTTTGGAGGGGGCTGATTTCCCATGTGGGCCCACTGAACGAGATTGGAGGGTGGGAGGGGGCAGCAAAGTGCCCCATACTGAACCTCCAGAGGGGGCTCAGAAGCCGCAGCAGCGGACTTGGCCTGAGGGCACACTTTTTTTGCATGGTCAAGGCCAAAGCAGAGGGAACAAATCTGCCTACCATTATCAACCCAAGCCCAAAAGAAATGATCAGGCGCTGCAGCCACACTAGCGCGGGGTGGGATTTGTTGGGCTATGGTAGGGTGGTGTGGTATGATGGTGGCTGTTGCACGAGGAGCAGCAAGGCGCTCCACACCAGATGGAATGGCAAAGATGAGGTTGGGATGAGTGCCTTAAGCCATGAGCCCCGCGACCAACTGGTCACACAAAACCTGGGGTGGAAGGTGGGATGGGAGGTTTGCAAAGGATACCACCATCATGGTGTCTGAAGGGAGGCGAGTATGGTTTGTGGGAATGGGTTTTTTTTATAAATTAGAGGAGTTTGTGCTGCCGCTTCAGCATCCTCCTCAGATTGGAACTCAACATCAAAGTAGCCCTTAAAGGGGCGGAAGTCTATAAAGCCAGCTGGCACAAAGGCCGCAGTGGCTAGGTCAATAATTGCCTTATTGGCATATGGGAACAAACGCCCATAGTCCACTCTGAGGCAATAGCGAATGGCGGAGCGAGGGAGGGCGAGAGGATGAGGGTGAGAAGGGTGGACGCGCGCCAGGTGGAGCGCTAAGTCCCATGGGGGGACAAAACAGTTGGAAGCAGTGGGTAGGTTGTTTGAGCCCATCTGAACGCGCTTTCCCACGGGGCGGAAAACGCTAGGTGGGGGTGCACTGCTGCCCCACACTGGGGTGGCAGGCGGTGGAGCCAAGGACATGAAAGAATAGGTTTGGGCAGACGGCTGTGGATAAATAAAACTTAAATTTAAAATTACTCAAAAGTCACTTCAAGCGGTAAAAGAAAGTTTTTTCCCCAAGTTCAACTTTTGATAGATTTGTTTTAAATAGGAGAATAATTCTTCTACTAACCTCCAGGCACCTAATTTGGATATTGTTAAGGGGTTACACTAAACCTTAAGTGGAATGTTAAAACTGATGTAGACATACACCAAGCACTGACTCAAATTTAATGCTTCCTTTTAAGAAAATTTCTTCCTCTTTTATAGACCTAAATGGAATTCTAGGGGGTGCATCTTTTATTTGCCAATCACCTGTTAAGCCCAGAAATCAGCAGAGGTAAAAATAATCTTAAGATAACTGATTAGATAAAATGTATTAAGTTGTTACTACATGAGTTTTTCATCTCTATCACCTAAACGCCCAAAATTTCGCCATTTAGAGATGAAGAGATTATTGAGGGTTCTGATAAGCCAAATCATTGTTTTGCTAAATTGACTTTTTATCTGCTTATCATAAATAACTCATATCCCATTATTAGACTTTTAGTATTGTAAATATTGGAAGGCTTTATTCTAATTAAGTTTCTCTTAATTAAATAAGTATAATTGATATTATTATTCCATTGATATTAGAATTAATATAAAATTTTTGGCTAAAATTTACCACAAAATTGTAAGATAGCAGCTGAGAGATTTAATACTCTGGCAACTGCACATTTGTTAGAATCTTGATCCCAAAAAGCACCAGCAAGCTCAAAACTTGCTGGGGTTCCAACGAGCTCATTCGCCACTTCAACTTCACCCCCCATTCCCCCAGTATTTCCCAAAAGATCCCATATTTGTTCATGTTGATTTGGCGCAAGATCATTTCTTTTGAGCTTATGTCAAAAATGGTTTACAAATTTTTATAATCTGTTTGAGTCATAACACTCTATAATTTCCTGCGCTAAACCAATGATACTTCCACCAGTGCATCAATTCTGATACCATCCAAGTGACATCAAGTAGGTTTTTAGCTACCACCTGCCAGATTGCCCATTGAGACAGTATGAAACTCTGCTTTCATACACCATCTACTATGATCCAAAGGCAACCCCATATTAACCAATCAGGATTATATTCAGACCACCTTTCTCATCCAAGTGACTCCTTAAATGCCTCCACTACTTGCCCTTATGCTGATGTCCCAGTCTAACTCAAACAGAATTCTTGGGCCTTTTAGATGAGCTAACAAATTGGGAGAACCAGTTTCTTAATTTGTCAAACTGCCACTTTTTAACAATACTTCTCTTCTAAATTTGATGCAAAAATACCTCATTGCAATTATGTTCTTAAAATAATGCTGGGCCTTTTTAAGAGAAAGCACCAACTTTCCAAAGATGTTGTTGTCTCTCCTGAAAGTTGCCCCCTCTATAAAGCTGTTGCAAAATCAGTCATAATGCTGGTGAAAGGATTGGCCACTGACTTCCCCTCTGGATTCCCTCTTACAGCCAAACAATAAATCACCACCATAAACCAGAATACAATTGATTTTGTACATAATATCTTTGCATCTGTAAGATTCCAGGACCCAGCATTAAGTTGGTTAGAACTCTAAATTACATTGAAAATAAAAAGGGGGTCAAACGCAAGGCTCTACTCTTTCCCATCTTTCTGATCTAGGGAATACCCTGGATAAAAGATGAGTAACAGCTGTTCCAGCATGTTTGCCCTCATCAACCCCAGTGAAACTTTCAAGGCTACTCCAAGTATCATATCAAAATCAGCTGAACACTGTATGCAGAAATCTAATCACATTTGCTTTGACTTAGGAAATCTTTAAAGATGATGGTTGAAGGGAAACTATTTACTAAACAGAGGGCTTCCATAGGAGCGCCTCAACTGGAAATATTTTTTACCTGGTGTATACCCAGGTAAGAGATTTTACATAACAAATCTCACCTAAGATTGATCTCAGGTGCAGTAGAAAAGCAACAGTGTTCAATCCTGTCAAGTTTAGGGAACAACAAAGCAAAATCTGATAATCAAAATGAGGATAAAATCCTATCAGAACATTAATCAACCTAATAGGACTGCTACACATTAACAAAATGTGCTGATCAACTTTTGCAAAACCCGCTGAGAATGATAATTTCCAAAAAGGTACACTGTTGTTGACTCAAGCCTCTCCTCCCATTGGCCTACCCTTAAAGTCCAACACCCTGCCTATGGTAAGGTGTTGAGAGGTTGTTTTATCTATTTTCATATAATAATTTTTACCTAAAATTTCTTTTAATATATTTGTCTTATATTGCTAATAAAAATGCGGTCCCTGTTATCACAAGAATTTGAGCCATACCAGTGTTCCACATATTTTTTTCAATTAAAGGGAAACACTAAGGCGATAAAAAACTCAAATTGGACAAAACAAATTCTCCAGAACAAAAATTAATCTCTTCTCCTCCTACTTTCTTTATCCTGATAAGACGCATCTCAATAGTCTGTGCTTGTTATTGTGTCTGCTAAAGTACCACATCTACAGGATGAATTTTCTCTTGGCACGCACTTATCCAAACAAAATAATCCAACCATATAATTACTTGGTTACGTTGTGCTATCAAACCTTTATTATTGGTGACAGACGTTCTTCCACTCAAGGTTGGTTAGCTCACTTCTATTTTGCATGTCACGTGGGACATGAGAAACCATGATAAAAGCTTTCAACAAATTCTCTTTCTTGGGTTACACCCATTCTCTTCTTACTGATAAAAGCCTTTCAGGACGCACCATTCAGTGAGTCTCCTTTTGTTGTTCTCTTATTTTGGATACTTTAAACCAGTCAAACCTTGTAATTGTAAAGTCAGGATATTTTAGATCTCAAGTTTATTATTCTCCACAAGTTTATAAACCTGTGGTGTCAGATGTAGTAGAGGAAGATAAAGAGTAATTATATGAGGCAGAAGAAGTGGAATAGAGAATGTAGCAAAAGAGTTTAAGGACGTAGACGTCATTAAATGCTTTGGGGAGAGGTGGCAATTAAATAGATCCCAAGATCCCACTATATCTTACTAGTGAGCCAGATTGAAGCTGAGCTCCAGAGAAACACAATTTGTGAGTATCTGTCATAGGTGTAGCCCTCAAATGATCCATCAGAATTAGAGGCAGATTTGTTACCATAAGCTTGTGCAGCAGCTATGCCCTTTAGTCTGTACCTTAAAACAAGCAAAGCCAAGAGCCCTCTGTGGTTAAACAGCCAGGAATTAATGTTTGTCCTCTTGCTAAATTTAAATACTTAAGACCGCTCTTATTTCATATTACCTATACAGATGACTTTTGGGTGGCGACAGGTCATATTAGATATCTTGGTTGACACTGGTGCAACTAGAAATTACACTGATCTGAAGGTAGTGCAGGCCTTTATATTTCCAGTTACTATATGGGTTCTGTAATGAGTGATTCCCACATCCCTACAGTCACACTTCCTCTGTGTAAGCATCTCAACTTTAGGGCACATGAACACATGTTTGTAACCTACTATTCAGCCATCCAGAGTTGATGTATCCAGTGATCATTGGATCTGGTTGGTAGCACCTCCATCAATAAGCATTGACTTAGAACAAAACATGCTGGCATTCTCCAAACATACCTACTCTTGGGAATTACCCTTGCTACCTATTTTAGCCACGAATAACGGTGTGGTAGCAATGGCAGAGTACTCCATCTCAGACTCTTTACCTGACTTTCATACTATACCGCAGATCCTGGAGCCTTACAAAGGTTGTTCAATGTTGAGAATGTCACCCGTTTTTCAGAGCATTATGTGTTTAAAATGCATTTCCAGAGGACAGTTAATTTTAATAAAAATCAACTTCCCGTTATATCCATACAAACACAGGAGAATCAAACCCTCAAGATATGGATTAATGAAATGGTGGTAAGGGGTGGATGATTAAGAGAGCCTCACTTGTCTCATCCCTAGTGTTTTCTCCCAGAAACTAGATGGCACACTGCGACCCTGTGCAGTTTATGGCCATCTGAATAACATCACAGTTCCGTATTCATATACCCTTCCCTTAAAAGCTACCATTTCTTAAGCCATTTACAAGTCTGTATTTTTATACTTGATATGGTCAATATATTCCGCCAATTATGGGCAAAGTCTGTCCAGGAATGGCTGAATTCTATTCAGACAAGGTATGGATTTTATCAGTTCAAAGTTATGTCCTTTGGATTGAAAAACGCTTCATAAGCTTTCCAGCGCCTCTATGATGATGCTTTGGGAGATCTCATGCTCTTTTGCGCAATTGCATAAGTTGCTGATATTTTAATTCATTAACCTAACGCTGAACAACATGCTAAGGATATGGTGGCTGTGATGGCAGCCTACATAAGCTAAATTATTGCAAAGCCGTACAAGTGTAAGTATTACAAAGACGAAGTGCAGTTCCTTAGTAATCTGGAAATTAAAGGATGATCTTGCCTTTTCACCTTCAAAACTGAATTCCATTTACACTTGACCTACTACTGTGACGCAAAGACAAATGCTTAGCTTTCTGGGATTTGTCACTTTTTAAAGTTTTTCTAAACAGCCATCTCTGAGTTTGAATATCCCTTATACCTCCTCACTGATAATGATACTTCATTTTGTTTGGAATCAAAAAGCCAAAAAGCTTTTAATGCAATAAAGATAGTCTTTACCTCTTCTCCTGTTTTACGTCATTTTGATGAAAACAAGCCTTTTATTGTGGCATGCGACGCCTCAGGCGCCACAGTTGGTACTGTCCTGTTACAAAATGTGAGTGGAATGACATACTGTGAATTACTTTACTTAGAAGTTTAGCATATATGAGCGTTCTTGGGCCATATATGACAAGGACTAAGCTGACATTGCTTAGCCTCTGATTCACTGGCGTACTTCCTACAAGGCGTCAAGCACTCAGTAGTTGTGCGCACAGAACACAAATAGCTCATTTTCTATTGGAAGCCACTGAAGTGGGGTTACAGATACACTAAATCTCATTAGGGCCTCTTGAGTTTTATTTTAAAATATGATTTTTTCAGGGGATCCACAAATATTTTGCCAGGCATCCTTAGTCGCAATTTTTTAATGGGATATGTTTTATTGTGACTCATAACTAGTTACAATGATCCCTCTTGAGCAAATCATGTCTCCTCCTTTATCAGCCATTACCGATGTAGACCCTCCACTATATGTTGCAAACCCAAACCCCAAGTTACCACACCACCTAAAAACTCCCGCAACTACCAATTCTGTATGTGAAATAGTGCCAAGCGCTAATGCAAAAGCCTTCTATTGAAGAGGATTTTTTTTTTGAGGATGTGTTGGCTTTGCAAGCAGCTGATGCCTAAGGTCTCGACCTTATGTATAAAAATTGTTGTTTATAAGGCTCATTCCGTATGGCATTCCCAGAAGGGAAGGTAATTTATATCAATGACAAAGTATGAGTTTCTTCTGTATTACGTTACCATGTCATAAGAGAACATAATGATCTCCTACTATGGCGCAGCCAGGAGTGAAGAAGTGTATCATCCTGAAAAAGGTATTTATAATTGATGAACTTGCAAAAGATGTTCCTGCCTAGATAGAAGGATGTTTAATGTGTGCCCAGCCCAAATCTGACCAAAAAGGGTGAAATGGTTTCCTACACCTCCTCCAACAAGCAGAAGGGCCATGGACCTCAATTTTGGTAGTTTTTAATATTAGGGTTTGCCGGTGTACCAGGTGTATAATGTGGTCATGGTGGTGGATCAAGTTACAAGATATACCATCTCCATCAACTTCTCAACAACAATTATATCTTAATTGATGGAGTGGCAATTTGTGCCCAATGTTTTTCTTTGTTTGCTTACTTCAGTAAGTAATCAGCGATAAAGTGCCTCAGTTTGCCTCAAGGTTTTAGAGCTGTCAGGATTCAGACCCAAAATGAACATTTAAGCAAAAATAGATGATGGGATTCAATCAAAAATCAAAAAAAATTAAAACCTAATTTGGGGAGGGCTGACCATGAGATGGACACTTCTGATATTTAAACTAAAAGAACTAAAATAATCAAGAGGCACCAAGAGAAGCTAACGCTGTCACCTGTTGCCAGCGGGAACAATAAATAAAGGAAGATGGTTATTGTGAATAGAGGCTTGCGCCACTATTGAGCACATATGAAGGAAAGGGTCTTAAGTGATGAACCAAACTGAAAACAGGATGAGACAACTGTCATTGATGGAATGGTAGGTACTCAAACAATCATGCTTTGAAATTGGTCTATAAGATGCAACTGGAATCGGCGTACTGCTTCCTGGAGGGTGGGAGTAGAGCCTGAAATGGCATCCAATACAACCATGTAGATAGTTCGCATTGCAATTGCAACCACTGAGGCATGTAGTGAAGGTTGTACAGGAGAATCTAATGAAAAAGGTGAAGATGTCCTTATATAGACTGAAGGTCTATGTTTGATCATGGAAAAAGAGACGTTGAACCTCACGCAAGATCGCTTTTGACAGAGGGCACTTTTTCCAGAGCTGGTGGACCAAAGTCCCATATTGGTCACATACAACAAATGAGGAGTGTAAATTGTTAGATCACTTGTCAGTATGGTATACCCATTTTAAGCAGCGTCACATATGGTAATGAACATGCAGCTGCAAAAGAGGTGATGAGCGTACTTCCAGATGTCTTCTGGGTTTTTAGGGATTAGGGGATGTCCAACAAGTACAGATAATCCACCCTGGCCATGATAGGGGACCTCCTCGGTATCTAATTGTTCAGAACGGCTTGGCCTTGTACTTATTGTATATAGCGGGGAGTAGGGAACCCCCTTTGGGCGGTGTGCCCACTGATGCAAATTCTCCACTCAGGCTCCACATGGAAGGGAGAATTTGTTTGAAGCGGGGCGACGTCCCATGCAGGCCTGCAGCAGAGGGATGTGAGGCAAGGTATTCTAACATATATGGTGGTGGGTAGGATTGCTGATGCCCAGGGCGTGGGAGAATTCGGAGAAGGCCACGCGTGACCAGTGTTGGGCATATAGTGTGGGGTTGGTGACTGTAGAGTTTCAGGTGCCAAGTATTTTGTCTTCATGGGCCTCAAAGTTGAGCAGGCTCATACCACCACAATGGCGAGGTCCAATAAAGACATCCAGTCGCACTGGTGGTGGGCGGCCTAACCAAAAACACCCTTTCAGAAGGGCATATAAAGAGGTGAAGAAAGATTGGGGAAAAGGCGATAGAATGGGCCAAAAACCAGACTTTAGATAAGAGCATTCAGTTGGCCAGCACAAATCTGCCTTTGAGGGAAGTTTGGTGGGCTCTGAGGGAGGCGATGCTTTTGTGACATTGTCCAATATATGGTGCTCTATCACCAACGAGGCAAACCCTCCTGCCTCCAGACACACACCCAAATGTCATACCAGACCAGCAGTGGGTCTTAGCAGGAAAAGGAGCACAAGCGTGGCGGCATGGGGTGGGTGGGACAAGCAAGTCCATGAGCTAGCTGCAGAATCAGGTATGAAACGGGATGCTAGTGACTAGTGGGCTTGGAACTTACCAAGGAGAATGATTTCGGTTTTGGAGGCGCTAAGTGCGGCGTTACTTAATCTGGAATATCCTAGATATTAGTCTCAAGCGCGTGTGCATCTTGGTTGTTAGACACCCCAACCACACAATCATAAGCAAATGCCAACATCTTAACCAATGCTTAGCCTTGCACATGGACACCAGTAAGGCGGGCGTTCACGTTTCACAAACTGTGGGTCAAGGCTGAATTTATACAAGAGTGGTCTCAAAGGGTCCCCTTGACGGAGTCCTTTTTGAGGGTGAACTACATTAGTTAGGAAGCCCGGGCCATTTACAGCCATTGTGGCAGCTTCCATAAGCAACATCACCCAATTAATGAACTGATGGGGGGCGTATAACTTGTGGAGGCAGGCTTTGAGGTAATCCCAGTTGACTCTATCATAAGCCTTCTGCTGGTTTAAAAAAAGTGCCCCAGTAGCCGTGGATTGGCATATATTGGCTACATTATGTATGTTGTCCCATATAGACCAATTGGGAATGAAACCAAAGTGCTCAGAGGAAATGAGATCAGAGGCAACTTCCCCCAGGCGGTTGGTCATGATTTTAGTATATAATTTAGAATCTATGTTAGTAAGTGATATGGAGTTCCAGTTGGACAAGTTCAGCTTATCCCCTTTCTTATAAAGAGTTGTTGTGAAAGCCTCCTGGTCCCCAGGAAGGAGGCGCGTTTATAGAAAATACTTATAGATTGATGCAAACAGCAAAGCGGAGAAAAATAAAATATTTTTGTAGCACTCATAAGGAATTCCATCATGACCTGGGAATTTCCTGTATGGTGCACTGAAAACGTCTACCAAATTTTGTCCCAAGAAATTAGATTCATCAACTCCAAATAATGGGAAACAGTGCAGATATGTGCACTTTCAAGAGATTCAGCAACTTCAGCTGGTTTGACTGGATCAGAGTGATACAATTTAGGGTAATAATTTAAAACTTCGATCGCCACTTTGGCCAGAGATTTTGTGACATAGTGGTCTGGCTGCCTCATCTGTGTGCAGTCCAAGCTCTGTCATGATGAGAAGAATTTTCGGAAAAAGTAGGCGGAGCACATGTCACCTGCCGCTATATTTTTTGCTTTGTAAAATACACAAATGAGATGTTTTTGTTGCCTTACCAGTGCGTTGAGGCGAATGGAAAACTCTGCCCACTTGTGACCCCAAGCTGGGCTGTAGCCTGAAGCAGGGACATTAGATTCCAGGTGGTCCACTTCTGTAAGCATGTGCAAAATAACCGCTGAGGCATCCCGTGAGCGATACAATGAGATGTGACACGCCCGGAAGATGGTGTTCACTTTAAAGTATGACTAGGTTGAAAGTGGGTCCTCATAGAATGGTGTGGTGAACTCCAGTGCTGAAGTTCTGGTGTCCATCCATGAGGAAAACCTGGGTAACGTGATCTCAGCTGGGCGAAGTTTGCACCACCTCAGTGCCTATGCCAATGGGTGTGACAAAGAGAAGAAAATCAACACCAACCTATAGTTGGAGAAATTGATTTTCATCATCATAAAGTGTGAAACCCAAGACTCAAATTTCAACGGGCAAGAATAAGGTCAATGTGGGACATTAACCTCAGTTGATCGTTGTGCACATGGGATGAGACACTTGGGAAGCAACGGTGCATGTTTAGGTAGGGTATTAAACAGCTCCAAAGTGGCTTTTAGAACGTGAAGTTCTACATGCCTCTGCGGGGGGCAGGTGCTAAAGGCCAATGATCGGTGGCTGGGTTGGTCCATCAGTTCACATCAACCACCACAAAAAAATCATGGGGAAGTGGGAGAGAAGTAGCAGCTGAGAAGGATTCCTGGCAAGCCCGCGCACAGGTCAGGGCATAAGTATTAATTATAGATGCACTTCGTCGTCCCACAAAAAGGACACAAAAAGCACTTGGCCATTGAGGTATAAATTTGTAGAAATAAATTTATAATTATGGGGCACACATATAAGCACCCCACAATGCGGTGACTAAAAGGATAGAGAGGGGAGGAACATGGTTACACATGTGTCCTCAGCACCATATGGAAAGTGGGTTTCTGAATGGCCAGGATGTCCAAAGGTAAGTTATTTTATAAAAAAGTCAGTTTTCTAGCCAAGGACGGCAAGGCCTTGAGTCCAGAGATGTTCAACGTCCCTATTGTGAAGGATCCTCCATTGCACCTTAGGTCTAAGTAAAAGGGCCCCCTTGGCCTCCCTTTGCCACTTTTTCAGAGGTGAGATTTCTTGACCTCATCACTGGTCCTTTGTATGACATCTTAAGGATTGATGTTACTTTGGATGTAGGTGTGGTTTTGGTGTTCTTTTTTTCTGCTTTATTTCAAGCTTACAAATTTCTGTGTTCCTGTGGTGCATCATCACAGGTCTGCAAGATTTTAGGAGGGAAATGAGTGGTAGATTCAGTTTTTATCGAGGCTTGGTGACATTGTTTGGGTATATCCAGACTTAACCATCAGGTCATCATATTGATTGGCCCAATCTGATTGGTGCACACATTTGTGAGCCACTTCTGCAGTGAATGACTCAATGTCATCCTGGGTCTGGGCAGGCATAATCATATATGCGGCTGTGGCTGCTGTCTTGGCCATTGCCCTGCGGGCCTGCTTGGCCTCCTTACGCTCCTGCGGGTACACATGTTTGAATTGAATGTAACACCCCTGCACGCTTTAAGAAAAGGCGGCGTCAGTGTCTATGTCTGGTTCATAATGGGTGTCTGCACTGCTCATTGCTTAGGGTTGGTTTTCGTTTTGTGTAAAGCCCTCCTTGGCTGGGAAGGTGTGGGCATTGTGGCCAAAAGCGTGACAAAAGGTGAGATAGGGGGCGCATTATCCATAGTAACATAGGATGGGTGGGATTCCTGCTCATCAATGAACACAAATGTAATGTGGGATTTGGATGAAATCTTCTGCAACAACTGCAGATGGGATGATCACAGCTATAACTTTTACTGTGCACTGGTCCAGCATGAGCATAAAGCATTGTATTTCGAAGGATTGAAATACCCATATACCTTAAGCCCAGCCATTAAGTGGTGCTCCAGAACTGTGCGCTTAATAGTTGTGGGAAGGAAGTCGAATGTTACAAAATTTTTGTTTGATTTGGTCCAACGAGTGTGCTTCAACTTGACCACCCAATGTTATCCAGGAGGTCTACTAACACCTTTGCGGCTTTGTCCACTGCTTGTTTGTTTTCAAACTTGAGATCAAACTAACCTCAGGGAATGGATTGCGGTGTGATATATATTGCTTTCAGGAAAAGGGTGTGCACATCTCCACAGAATTTTATAAAGTGCCATTTGACTGATATCCAGGAATACTAAAACCCTGTGCTCCACTGATGACAGGGGCTGGGAATGCGGAGTATTGATGAACTGGCTACATTTCGCATTCCAGGACAAAATCTCCAGAGAAATACTAACTCTGGTTTTTTAATATTTTTATTGAGGCCGCTGGTGTCACTGGGGAATTTACAAAATTTGTATGGTGTGGGTCCACGCCTGTGCCCTTTACTTTGCTCGCCCAACTGCCACCTGACATTGGGTGCACACTAATCTCCTTAGAGAGATTATCAAACTTACCTAGTTTTGAACTGAATATGTTGCAAAAGTGATTGTAACGAGAGAGAAAAGATTCTTGAAGTTAAGAATGGATTATAACTTTTATTATTGGGGATAATACCCAATTAACTTTAACTAAACTTCCCAATATTTAAATACAAACCTGATCTGAAAAGGTTATCAACTATTGATTAACTGACATGGCTAGATCCTCGCAGAATCCCTGAAGTTAAAAGTAGGTTTAGACCTTAGTTTGAATATGAATGATGATTACCCAAAATACTGGCACTAAAATCCTTACTTAGAAATATCTTTATTCTAATTATTATAAAGTAAAATAAAACGACAGTTTCTGCTAAGCTAGACAGCTCTCACCTATAAACTCCTTATGTCCCTCCTTCCGCTCTCCAACTTCTGCCTATTGTGAATCCCCTCCAAATCTCATCGTTAGCCTCTAACAATATAAATAGTTTGAGGCTTCTCCAAATAAAAAGATTTTAGTAGATCTATCTTTTTAATAATTTCATTTGGATATACCAACATATGAGTTTCTCCATTGGGTAAAGACTTTAATTTTTAAAGTACACCCTTTTATCCATTGCCCAGGTCTTAGGGAACCCTGGCTATTTCTAATCAGACAGGTGACATAACAACCTGTATGACCAACAGAGGATTTTGAAATATGCTGAATATCAAACTCTGAAGGGCATCAGCGTACCATTATCAATAATATGGTCAAACGGAATGAATCAACAAGTCCTTGGAGAAGTATCTTAAATGCTATATTACTGCTTCCCAGGACACATGGGCAAAAGATCTCCTTTTGGCCTAGTTTCTGTACAATAACTCCCTACACGCTTCCACAGGGGTATCGCCAATGTATGCAACTTGGATTATGATCCCGCCTTTACTCTTGGCCCTAAAATTGGCATGAATATCCCAGATGCATACAATTAAGTTAATCAAATCCAGAACGTGATACTCCAGGTCCAACAACAGTTGATCAAATCAACTAATGATATCAATTGGTTTGTGGAATTGAAAAAGCCATGCGGCTCCAGGGTACAAGTAGGGGATTTGGTCATGTTCTATACCAAGAATATGCACTTCATAATGCCTTGTAGTTGCTTGCAAATAAGCAGGTCCTTTCCTATCTCTCAGGGTTTAATAGAGATTCTTACCACGTAAACTTCCCAACTCTGAATTAACATAATTGTCACGCATCATTCCTATCCCTCTTCAAAGGCAAGAGGCCAATGGAGGTTGAGACTATCATAGTAGAAGGAGCCCCCAAGTTTGAAGTGGAAAAGATCTTGGACTCCCATTGAAATAACGTATACTTTATTATTTAGTTTCCTGGAAAGGGTACCCACATATGAAAACAGCTGGGTTTCTTCCAAAGATTGTGCTAACATCCAGGAGTTCATACTAATTTTAACACTATAAATACCAAAGCTGTCGCTCTTTTAACACCAGAGCCATCTGATTTTGTAGCCCTTAAGTTACCAGTTCCCCATAAGAACTACACTTTGGTTTAGGCCCCAGAGGGGGCTTGATGCCATTCTTATAAGAAAGGGTAATGTAGGTTCTAGAACCCAGCTATTAATCTGGAAAGAACTCTAAATTCAATAGAACTTAAAAGGGCAACCCAAGGCTCTACAACTAACCCATTTTTCTGATCTGGGGATACTCTGGATGAGAGATGAGTAGCAGCTGTTCTACTATGTTTGCCCCCTTCAGCCTCCAGTACAACTTGCTAGGCTACTCAACTAAAATCTCCAAATTTTCAGTGCACTATATGAAGAAAATAACAGTTTTTTATTGCTTTTAGTACATCTTATAAGGTGATGGTTAAAGTAGAAAAACTCCATACCAAACAGAGGGCTTCCACAGGAGCGCACTGAATTGGAAAATTGACACCTGGGGTATCACCAGGTGAAATTTTCACATAACAAATTTCATTTGGGTTTTACCTTAAGTTCAATAAGCAAGCAGAAAGGTTCAATACTGTCGAGTTAAGGGAACAGAAAGAAGAACTGATAATTAAAATGAGTATCAAATCCTGCCAGAACATCAGTCAATTGAATGTGAATGATACCATCAACAAAATGGGATGATCAAACCCCATGAAAACTCGCCGAGAAGAAACAATTTCTAATCTTGGACGTTGTTATTGACACAAGCCTCCCCTCCCATTAGCCTATCATCAAATCCTATCACTCTGTCTATGGTAGGGTGTTGGGTTATTGTCTTATCTATTTCCCTCTAAAAATATTATCTAAGAATTCTTATTTCCCAATACACTTTTCTTAGAATGTTAATAAAATGCAGTGCTTGTTATCACAAGGTTCGGAGCTATACCTGATTCCACATATTTATCCAATTAAAGGGATAACTTAGGTGATATTTCAACTCAAATTGGCTAAACCAGCGCCCTGAAGCGACAAGAAATCTTCCACCTCCTACTCCCTTTACCTGGTAAGGCGCTGCATAATAGTCTGTGCCTGTTGTTGTGGCTCCCAAAGTACACACATTTACATGCTGGCTTTATCTTGGGCTGCACTTATCATAACAGCAGCTTCCAATTTGCCTCACAACAAAAATGACCTGGGTAAAACCAAGTATTTTACATATTTTCTGATACCTACCTTCAAGGTAACTACAACCTCCACAGAATACTATAAAGCTCACATGTTGGCTCAAACCCCCATGCTCCCTCATCCAAATTCTGCTGTACCCCTCTCCATAGTTGCTCCAAAACCCTAACTTTCTGGCTTGTGCCGCTGTTTATGCCAAACTAGCAAAGAGGTTGTTGTAAGCCCTAACCCCCTTCCCCTTCACCATGGGGTATTGCAGTTTCTACTATCTCCCTGGTTGGTTAAGTGCTTATATTTCTCTGTATCAATTGTTTTATTGTTACTATCTTTTCACTCTATATGCATTTTGGTATTTTCCGCCCCATGATCAACTTGCTTCAGATAAACAAATATTTTCGCTCTATAAAGTCTTCCTGTTGATTGACAGGGCTACATAAATAAGATTATGTATCACTTATGAGAATATTTGCAGTATCTTTAGTACTATCTGATTTTGTGATGCATTATTTAAGGACAATTCAATTTTAAAGTTTACAACATTTATAGATAAAACATTAAAACGTTACTGAAACATATTTTTTTTAATTTTTTACTTATAATCACTTATTAGCTACTATCATAATACTTTTTATAAGAAGCACTGAAAAAATAAACAAGATAAAGACAATAATTATGAGATTAAGTTAAAACCTGTAGCAAATTGACTAACAACGAAAAATAAAGCACTTCTATATGAGCTGTATGACAAGATCATTATTTGAAAACTCAAAGAGTAATTCTATACAAAACTTTTGTAAATTTTTGGGTTTACTGCACAAGTTTGATAGTAATTGAGTTTCTTGATAAAATGGTTATGGTGATAGTTGAATGAAGACAATTATCTAGAAGAGTTATCTCATTTACAATGTTATTAACTCGCCTAGGTTTCTCCTAAAGGAAGGTACTGACAACATTTTTTCTGGTAAAGTAGAAACAATTTGTATATTGGAACTATCCTTTAAACTCTTAGGCTAGAGTACTCAAGGACTATTTGTACAAGAGAAACTATCCTTCAACTCTAAACATGAGAGTTGGCACACAAAACAAACTAGATAGAGAAACTATCTCTCAAACTATTTTGCAAGATAATAATGAAATTGTTATACTTTCCAAATATTTATCTTTGGATTGTTTGTCTTTTTCTTATAAAAAGGAATTTAAATAGTGAACTCAGTGCTCAACTATTCTGTTGGCACTACAATAGAAATGGCATCCTTTGCCACTATACTTTAAACATAATGGCCTGTCTTAAATGATGAAACTTCATCTACCTAGTTGGGATACACATTCAAACTAAAAATGATTATCTATGGGTTATAATTAATAATAAAGTTTAATATAGCTTATTTAACCACAAAAGGGCAAAAAAATTTTAGCTAGCAACCTGTTTAAATATTAGGACCATTTACCTACATATAACAGGTTGCATCACTCAAGGTAACTTGAAAGTTACTGCCATGAAAAGCGTTGTCAACGCTTCAGTAATTCAAAAACACCTTTATTAATTTATGTGACAAATTAAAATTGCTCCAGATAATAAAGTGAATTGTTGTTAATTAGACCAATAAACAAGCTCATTACAAACATTGGAGGGGATAATACTAGACTGCATTTGTAGTAAACAGAATTGAGATCAAATCCCAAAAGAGAATAACCTAATTTTTATAAAGAAAAAAAAATCTGAACAATAACTATAATCATCAATAATTAATTTCCCCTAAGATTGCTCAAAACTAAAGTGAGCCAAAGGAAGACAGAGTGGTAACATAATCTCCACAGCTAGATGATGTGGGTATTCCAAAAACTTGATACATATCCCAGCATGACCTTTTATCCAACATAGATGGTGATTTGGAGGTAGATGTCGCTTTATTCCATGATATGAGTCAATTAGCATAGTTGAAATCGATTTCAGCAGAGCTATATCTTTCTCCATACTTAAAGCTTTTTCAGGGCCATTCTCGGTATATCAGTTCATTATCATCTTCTTCTTTATATGGTCACTGCCATCTCATATTAGCACGGTCCTCATGGCTACATGCTGCACCAGAATTACTCAGTCATGCTTGCTGTTATAAACTCCTGAACGCATGTTTTCATAAGGGTTAGGATCTCAAAAATCAACAAGGGTGGATCTTTCAAGTTCATTTCAACTATAACCAAAATAAAAAAACCTGATTACAACATGAACTGGTACTAACAAACGTCCACCCCACATAGTTCTTCACTACTTTACTAGTTCATCCCCTCTGCTCCTGAGACATCAAAAATTGAACATAGACCAATATAAAACTTGCAAAAGAATTATTAACTAAATATTATTATAGATATATTTTAAATTTTCTTTTTTGAGGTACTTTACATATAAAAAT
This sequence comes from Massospora cicadina, assembly GCA_022478985.1. Classification (NCBI taxonomy): domain Eukaryota; kingdom Fungi; phylum Entomophthoromycota; class Entomophthoromycetes; order Entomophthorales; family Entomophthoraceae; genus Massospora; species Massospora cicadina. Next base: position 6,313 of record JAKSZP010005380.1, on the reverse strand, counting down.
AATCTTTTTCTATTTTTATATTTTATGTTTTTTTCTCTATATCTTATTGGTATATTAATTTTTTATATATTTTCCTCATATTTAAACTTTAAGTATCTACTATGGAACCTATTCACCATTTGACCATTAGCAATGTTATTATTGTATAAGCGTCTGTCACTGAATTGGCAAAGATTATGAATTGTCCAAGCTTGTCAATTATTCAAATTGACATATCCTCAATCATCCATCTGAGGCTGGTAATTAATCTCTCCAGTATTGTAATAAGCGACTTTATCATCAATTGCCAGTTTCTTATGACTATTGTTGAGGTTTTTGCCCATATTCCCAGCCTGCTAGATTACCAGGAATCGCTAGGGGATAATTCCCTAAGGCGAGGTGTATTGGAAATTGGTTGACCCAGATTTTGGATTAAAAATGTTTGGGGGATTTTAGGATATTAGTATGGTCATATCCATCAGGGATCAATCCAGACAAATGCTTAAGATCTTGTTGGGCAGAGTTGCCAACGATATAAGAGCATCTTATAATGATTAACTATCAGGTGTACTGATTGGGGTTGGTAAGGTTTCATCAATGACTGATTGGGATTTTAAGTAGTAAGTTGCAAGGCGAGTGATGCCACCTGCAACTAGCAAATTAATCAGTTGTTTTGTGACCTAAGTTAATGGGTAATATGTCCCATTACCTAAGCAGGTTTTTAGCCAAATATGGTTGGTTTTCTTGGATTGAGAGGAAAACGTTAGGGACAAATTTTATGACTCTTTCCGTTTAAGTCTTGAGGATGTCCAATGATGGAATCCTAGCCAGGATGGAGAAGACCATTGCTGCTGAAATGAAGATGGGTGATTCAATGGCAACAGCAGCCATTTCATCAAAGAGTGTCAACTGAGGGTTAGATGACCGAATCCCCACTATAAATTCCCTAGAATTCACTTATAATAAAAAGAAGGTATAGTAAAGCAGTTAGATAAAAAGAAGTTATCATCTGGTATATAGTTTAAGTAGTAAACTTTATCATCTTTCAATTGTTTTATTTTTTCTCAAGGATATTATTGCTGTGTGCAATAAATTGGGAGACACTTTAAGTAAAAGAGTAAAGATCTGAGAGGGGATCTAGAGAAGGAGGAGAAACAATAGGGGATTGCTGCCAACTGTGTGTCAAACCAGAAAGACTGTCACCAGGGAATCTCAGAGAAGATCAGGTTGGACAGAACAAGGGAATGAATCCCTATATCAAGACATCCCAAGTATTTCGAGTGGGAATACTGGCCAAGCGTTGGGCTGTGATCTAAGGATTCCGGCATTTACAGATAATAATTGTCATACTATTACTAAATGATAATATCAAATACTATACTTTGTGGAAGAATTGCACAAGAACCAAACCTGTGCAGTAATAGGTTTATAGGGGTTAATTACCAATTTAACAAGACCCAATTTTTTTACAAATTGGTGCTCACTACAGGGATGTAGTTGAGTAGAAGAACTTAGAAGGATGTCATATAAAGATGAGTTAAAAAAAACTATGGATGGAGTTAGGCACCATAAATAAGAACACCCTAAACTCAGTTGATCATTGGGAATTCGCAGCCTTGGAAGAACAAGTCACCAAGATGGAGGAAGGGATTGATAATATCACAAGTTTCAGGAATGAGTATCTTGGAAAAGTAACTTCGTTAAAAAAAGAAGGAGACCTAATACAAGAGGCTTTATATCTGAAAACGGAGCAAGAAGCAGATTGCGTTCATTTGAGAAATTTGGTGCTGACCTAGAGTGACTGATCAAACAAGTTGAGGAACTTAAACTCATAAATATTATTGTGAGCCATTTGCAGCAAGCGATGCCAAAGAAAGAAGTCCTTGTACAATAATTGAGAAGTTGAATACCCCAAGAAACATGCTGCCCGCTTTTGCTGCCATTTCAGAGATGACGCCCAAAGTCAATCCACAAGTGAGCCTAGTGGCTGAACCTAAAGAATTGGCTAGAGATAACTTGGAGGAATTTAAGGCAACACTAAAATTGCTGATGTTCCATCGGTATAACACCCCAGCACTTTTCCAACTGTTTGATATGACCATGTATGGCGACGGTGATTGTCAAAAGGCGTTGACTGCCATGAATTGCCTATACACTGACTATCAGAACTTAGTGTAACCAACCTGGAGGGGAAAGCTGGTCATATGTGGAGGCCAAGGTGGCCATCATGAAGGAATTTAGGAGTCTGACATGCATGTTAAAGTGCAAACAGGAGTTGATTAGAATCCAGTTCTATAAAGATGAGTCTTTAGCAAGCTTTGCGGATCATTTCTACCTGGAGTCGCAAATCCTGGTTGGAGTGAAGGTAATGGATGACTTCGATGCTAGAATCGCCTTACAAGTGGCCCTTTGGCCATATCACAATTTGCACCACATGATGTCTTCCATGTTCATGACAGAAATTACTACCTCTCAATGGTAGATAATTTGAAATTTTGGGAGCGACCTTTGATGAACCAAAAAGAAGTTTCAAATCCAATCTGGTGCACAATTCAAATCACACAGAAGGGAATGAAGGTGCTAAAGAGATGAACAACTGAACCGTGCCAAGGAATAGGCCCAACAAATTAAGACAGATGAATAAGAAAGAAAAGGTATGTTACCAATGTAGTGGGAAGGGACATTTCGCTGTGCACTGCAAGAAGCTGAAGAAAAATCAACATGGTCGAGGAAAAAGAGTCAGCTGCCACCAAGGAATTAGAAAAGGGCCTGTGGCCTAGATGGGGAACAGTCTAGAGCTGCGGAAAAGCCTGTTCCTCCTGACACCATGACTGAGGAAATTGATATCAGTGATCTGTTCATGGACAAAAACGTACAGGATCAACTGTATTAAGTGGTCAATTTGGATGTAAGCGCAGTGACCAGATCCAGGGCAAAGGGGATCGACCCCAAGATAATCAAGGAAGTTGCCTGGCCATATGCTAAACAACTGTTGGACAAGATTTGAGCTGCTGATAATCCTGAAGAATAGTCTGAAGTCTGATTAGATAAAGCCATTTTGTTGATCACCCTCAGCACGATATAGGAATCATTTTCCTGATTTATCAGTGAAAATTATTCACACCCTCATTTCAGCTAATAACGCTGCTATACACTCAATAAACACTATATTACAATACTCCAGGTGTTTATATATAGACATACAAGTGAATTGAGTATGGGTGAGGGAAATTGTCAACAGAGGAGCACCCATTAACATTGTCTTGACCAAGCTGGTAAAGAGGATGAAGTTCTCGCCTGATTTGGAACAAGAAGGAGTATGGGACAGCTGGGCCAGATAACACCATGTCATGTGGAGCATATAGCGCTTTGCAACTGAAATTTAGGTCCTTGGTGGTATCTACGCCAACAATAGTTTTGGCAAACCAAAATTATCACATTCTGATCGGGATGGAATTTCTACACAAGTATGGAGTTAAGTATAACTTTGAGGATAACATGTTGACCATATTGGGTCAGACGTTATCATTGGTATATCAGAAGGATGGTGAATATCCACTGAATATGAGAAACAAATTCATTAATTTAGTATACAATGATGGCATTGTCCTGATTTGTTACTAATAAGTTGGTTGGAAGCAACAATAAATGCTGATGGAAATCCTAGAAAATCGGAAAAAACCACTGAGGATCAAGAATGAGAAGACTATACCGCCAGGATTGCAGATGATAGTTGACACAGGGTTGACATTGGAGATACCTGAGCTGTTGGCTGTGGAGGTCAGAAGCCCCTGGAAGAAGTCCAGAGTAGAGCCTTGGGTGGCTCCTAGGATAATAATGCTGGGCCATGGAGAAATTCAAGTTCTCCTGGTGAATTTGAGTGAAAAACTGATGAAGATCAGAAAGAATCAGATAATCGCATTTGTTCATCTAATCTGAATGGCTGAATTGAGGAGATTCCATGATTTTTAGCCCCTTGATGAGATGGGATTACCAGTTGAGGTAATCGAGAGTATCAACCTATTGGTTGATCAAGAGCAACTTGCTGATTTTTCAGAAGGCTAGGAAGGGGAGGTGCTTGAATTGTTCAAAAAGTATCTGGAAGTATTCGCTCAGGACAACCACAATTTGGGATGCAAAAGAGATGTGATCCACAAGGTTGACACTGGGGAAAATTTTCAGATCAGGATGAGACTGATTTGATGGTTGAAAGAAGCCAAAGCGGTAGTTGAATATGAAATCAGCAAACTAGTGAGGCATGGGCTTCTAGTTCCGTCATCAAGCCCCTGGGCGAGTACAATTCTAATCGTGAAGAAAAAGGATGGCTCCAATTGGGTGGTGATTGACTACTGAAAGCTGAATAAGATTTTTGAAGAAGGATATGTATCTCCTACCAAGAATTGTCAATGCGCTAAATCAATTGGGAGAAGCAAAGTATTTCTCCACGATGGATCTGATCTCAGGATATTGGCAAATCGATTTGCCAAAAAAGACCAAGAAAAATGTGAAATTATTACTTCGCAGTGGCTATACCAACCAACAAGAATGCCCCAGAGTCTATGCAATGCGCCTGCAACATTCCAGAGGGTCATGGATGTTATACTGAGCGACTTGAAGTTGTCATGCATCATGATCTACTTGGATGATATCAATGTGTTCAGTAGGACGTTTACTGAACACCTATACCACTTGGAAGAAGTATTCAAATGACTGTCTGTAGCTAACTTGAAGATTAAGCTGAGGAAGTGTCATTCTCTGAAAAAGAGTTGGAATATCAGGGATTTGTGATGAACTCTAGTGGATTTCAGCCACAAAGACAGAAGATAGAAGCCATAGAATGAATGGCTGTGCTGAAGAGTGTCTGAGACATCCAAGTGTTCCTTAAGATGGTCAGATACTACAGAAGATTTATTCAGGACTTCACCTAAATAGCCAAGCCCTTATTCCATCTGTTGAAGAATCCTAAAAAGGATTCATATGAAATGAAGAAACGCAGGAATCCTTTGATGAGCTAAACTGGTACCTAGTAAATTCTCCGATTTTATATATAAGAATTTTGATCAAGAGTTTTTTATACAAACTGATGCTTTGTTGATGGTGATCGGCACTATAATAAGTCAAGTAGATGAACTTGGGGATGAACATCTGGTGGCATATGTGAGCTGGACACTCTAAGCCGCTAAGAGGAACTACACTGTAACTGAGAATGAATACCTTGCGGTCATTCATGCCTGTAAGCAGTTTGGGGTGTATATCCACGGAACACACTTTAAATTGGTGACAGACCACTCCTCTTTGTGTTGTCTCCACAATTTGAGAAAACCTGAAGGAGACTGGCCCAATTGGGCACTTAAGCTACAGACTTGTGATTACAAGATTGTCCACCAAGTGGGGCTTCTCACCATAATGCAGATGGCTTATCACGGTTACCAATGGTCCAGATGGTATACCCGCAGGAAGATGAGTTATTCCAAAGAATGGTTGACAGAGAAATCAGGAATGAGCCCTGAGAAATACAAGGTGTGCTTCAGAAATTTATGGAAAACACCAAAACCATGGATGGACAAGTGTTTAAGATGATTAACGGGAAGCAGTTATTATTCCAGAAGCTGTCAGAAAGAGCAGCTATTGTTCAATCTGGTCATAAGGTTGCTGGGCATGGAGGCCTGAGAAAAACAACCTAAAATCCACCAGTACTACTACTGGGAGTCAATCAACTACGATGTTACCAACTTTCTAGCTTGTTGCATGGAGTGCCTGCTGCGTAAGCCACATAAGAATTCAACTGGATACTGACTGGTTCACCCTGGATTTTCCTGGCATATGGTGTCCATTAACATGATGGGACTGCCGACAATGAGCACAGGGGGAGTCAAATACATATTAGTTAATGTCAACAATCTGAAGAGATGGGTCAAGATGAAGGCTCTGGTGAAAGTAGACGCTACCAGCACCGCGAAGTTCATCCTGGATCAAGTAGTATATCAACATGGATGCCCAAAGGTCCTGCTTAGTAATAATGTGACAAGCTTCATGTCTCATGTGATCCCATGTCTGAATGAATTAATGGGGATCAGAGGAGTCATGTCTGTACCCTACCATCTGGAGACAAATTGAATGGTAAAACGAGTGAATGGAAAGCTGGCCATGACGCTGAGGAAACTGGTTGCAGGAAGAATTTCCACATATGGGAACTTACCTGAGTTTGGTGACATTCACCTACAATATCAGTCATCATACGGCAATGGGAAAACAACAATTGAGTTGCTATATGGGAGGTAGGCCGCATTGCCACCAACTTATATTTGGTGGTTGAACTAACATTAGGGATGAG